>NQII01005192.1:0-20877 GCA_002778355.1 Clitarchus hookeri | reverse complement strand
TTTTTTTTTTTCTGATTATTGCAATTATCCTGTTCATTTACGCAGAAAATGGAAATAATCTGGTTTCTTGCCGACACTTCTGGCGAAATGTTTTATTTTCCAAACTTTTAACATTGACTTTCCCAAGCTGTAATAGAAGTAACCTTACGCGATCAATTACCTTGATATCATCCATTATGGATTCGTGTCACTTTGACAGTGAAGTGAGTGTTTTAACCTGGGGTATCCTTAAACTTTACCTTAGGCGGCAATGGCCTCAATAACTTGTATTAAAAAACATTAAAAATTCCACAAAATGGTTTTAGACTGATTTTTAAAAGATTGTTGATTACACTCAGAAAATAGTATATCATGCAAGGTGGTCGCTGACAATATGACATATTTATGATCAGCTGAAATGTACGAGGTATAGACTGTTCACGGAAAACTGAGTACTTTTAAATGCCTCGTATAATATCTACTTGTATAACCAATTGTGTAGTCTTCCACCATACGTAAAATTATCATTGTCATGGACCTGATTACTTTATTCACTTGTCTGTCCAGTGTAACATTTAAATAGTTATAAAACAACTATTTTACATATATTGATAACCCGTCCACTTTTATACATTTACAAACTGAAAGCGAAAAAATTAATTTCAATATTCACAAGTATTAACCTAAGACTATTGATTCAACTTTAAGACAATGAACTGCTTTCCTTCCGGCGTTACCAACTTTACTGGGAACATGCCAGTCAGTGTGCCCATTAAAACATATGCAGGTACAAGCAGTGACATTTATCAATGGTTGGTATTGAAAACGCTCAGTAACCTTGGTTAGCCTATATCATGGTTGCCCACGCGTATTAAAGTACAATTTTACATATTTCTTGCCAGCCGCAACTGCAGAAGCTGAATTTGCACCGCTATCAATTGGAGGACAACTTAGAGTACATCAATAAACGAATTTGTGAGGGCAACTACATCTTCGTAACAGACGATGCAAACTTCAGGAAAGAACTGACTTCGTGTTCGGCAGACATCGCCTCGGTTGCTGTAGGCAGCAGTTCACTTTCCTTCGCAATGAGGAAGAACTCGCCCTACTTGGGAGCCATCAACTATCAGTGAGTGCCTGGAAATATGCCTGTATTTTCACAAGTACTATCTAATGCATGTGACACTTTTATAGGCTGGATTGGAGTGGAAAGAGAAATTGGTGTCTTGAGAGCCGATTAGGGTGAAACAAAGTGTGTATGGAGCAGCTCCGGAACATTAGGGCAGGACGAAACAGGAGATTTTCGAGAAAGCCCGCAGACCAGTGGCATCGTCTGGCACGATTCCCACGTGCAAAAATCCGGAATTGACACCTCCGGGAATCGAACATGGTTAGCCTATGTGGGAGGTGGGTAGTCTGACCACTACACCACCGTAGCCGCCACAAATTTAAGTTCTAAGTATATATAATGACAACAGACATCAAAAATTTCAAAGATTTTGCAGAACATTTTTTAGAATTATCGTCATTGTTGTTAAGTTAAATTCAGGGATATGCCGAGATTATTTAACTTGTGTGGGTTTTTTAGTGTCAATTTTGAGTACGTAGGACAGGAATTAACACTAAAAACTTCAGTTGCATTCTAAAATTTTAATTATATTTATCCAGTTAGTTAATGTGATAAGCAAATAAACAAATTTATTAATATTAAATTTATAAAAAATATCGATGCAAATATAATATGTTTCAGATGTATTTACATTAATGAATAATAATATCGAAATCTATTTCTCAACAAAAATATATACTACGAGATATAAATTTAAGTTTTATTTCAAATAAGATACTAAAAATTTTAAAGGGAAATGTACTCAATAATTCCAATATTTATGCTTTTTAATATATCATCATTAAATGTAATATAAAATTGTGCAGCAGTGGAGTTAAAATGGAAAATACGTATTTATGGTATTTATATAAAGTAAATGTCAAACAAAATTTTATAGCAAAATATGTAGGTTTTAAAGCAATGTAATATAAAAAGGTCCTATTTTTAGGTAAATTGTTTTATTTTTCAACTCAATTCTCGTTTTATTATTGTACATACTAGTTTGTCAAATTAATAGAAAATTCTACCCAATTTTCGCCATAAAAGGTAAATATTAAAAATTTTTATTTTTACATTAATCAAATACACAACAAGGAACGATGTCCCATCCTCAATACCATCCTTCTGACCATTTCCTTCCTTTCCATAGTTGGACAAGTTGAACAGTCCCGTCAGCAGCAAGCCAGGGTGGAGTCAGACAGCTATTGTGCCTTGCAGGTTGATGAAGATGTTGGAGATAGGCGACGTCGCGAGGCTGCGGAAGAAGTGGATCAGCGCAGAGTCCACTGCACCGCAAGAAACGGAGAGCATCACCATGATGCACATCGCTCCCTGCGTTGTGAGCCTGACCTTGGGCATCGCGACTTCCGCCGTTTGCCTGCTGGCGGAGTGGCGCGTCGGCAAGAGGACATCTCGAGTCGCCTGAGCACGGGTGATCTGCGCACCTAGTGTGTGACACCTTGGCCCAGGACCTCTGGAAAGACCACACACTGCACTGATCACACCATAAGTTTCTCTAGCCACACTATCCCATGCTCTGGTCATGTCAGCACAACTTCTGGCCAAACCATCATGTGCCGTGTGATAAATAAAACCGCATAAAATGGTTATACATTCAAAAGGTGACCAAATTATTGAGAGAAATATATAATGAGGAGCATACTTTCAAGGAAAGTCAGAAATCAATAAAGCCACGTTAATGGCTGATTGTGTGTTATTAAAAAATACCCCAAAATTTAAAAAATAAATTACCATTTAAAGCAAAAGTTAGTGAATTTAAATTGATCCAGTAAATCCAGGCAATAATTTAACCAAATGTCTGAACTGAATTAGTAAAAAAATGAAATTTATAATTTAATATGCCTCAATGAATAAACTAAAATATTTGATATAAGTTTTTACGATATTGTTTTTCCGATGGTATGTTCTAATAGAGTTTAAACTTTATAATTAAAAGTATTTTCATTATCAATATTAAGGAATTTTGTATCCAGTTAGAAAATATAGCAAATATCTATCAATACCTAAATGTATTAAACATTAAAAGATCATCGAAAATATTTCTTTGCGTATTTTTTGGTATCGGTTTGAATATGCCAGTATATTAATTCTTACACTTCAATCATAATACAAATTCACTCATGTTATGGTATGATTTTCAAATTTTACAAATATATATATGAAAAGTAATATATGAAGATTTTCCAGAAGTATTTTATGTTTAATTAAAAATTATACTATGGCGATGGTCAGCCTGTCAACAAATATATACAATTTTTTTTTCACTATTCCCATTAATTCAGAGATTATAAAATGATTATCTAAGATAGTTCTTCTAAAATATATATGGCATTTCAAGCTTGATTGTTTAAAAATGTAGATAATTGTAATATATTCTAGGGCTTTTTCCATTTTAATAGAAACCGAGAGATTTGAGCGAAAAATTTGTACTTTAATAATGTTAAAATAGAAAAATATACCAAAATTAAATAAAAATATTTGTAATTTTTTTAGGCATTTCTTAAAAAATTTAAAAGCTTTAGACATTAAAGAAAATCTATATTGACATATCATATATATATATAAGAACATATTTTTTAAAAAATGTTGGTTTTAACATAAATGTGATGCTGTGTGAAGATTTAGTAGAAATGGTTAAATGTGAACTTGTGTGTTGATTTCTTAATGTTTACATGAGCACTATGCACGCATATATGTACTGTCGTTCTATAACTTCTTAAGGTTTATAACAGGTTTTGTCATGCTCTTCATGTTTGTTTAACTTCTATTTATAATGGTCTTATGAAAATAATTTTTTAAATATTTAATGGACAATATATGTGAATTTAAAAAATCAATGGTTAGATATTATATCCTTGGACAATCAGCCAATGGCCCAAAATGCTACAACTTTCTCGTTATACTGGGCCCTGAATAAACTCGCTATTGAATCAATGTCCAGCATTATGACAAATTTATTAAAAAAAAAAAAAAACGGTGACAAATTATGAGGTAAATCATTTATTTGCCAACGACGGTGAAAGTGTATCATCACAAAGACGAAAATTAAGTTAAAACTGCCATAATGATTTATGTAAAACTAGAAACAACAGAACTAAAAATTAAAACAATGATCAATCACCTCAGCTTTGTACGGGATTATTAGTATTTGTGTTTTGTGTAATAGTGTCCTGTGTATACCCAAGAGGATATGATAACCTTTTTTTTCTGTTTGATAGTATTGTACAAAACATGTGAAATAAAGAAATAATGTACATATTCTTAATTTACAACTGATTTTTAGAAAAACATTATGTCTTACGATCAAGAATTTGTGATCCTGTTAACATTTCAACGGTTTTTCAGATTAGTAGAATTCTGGGCATTTAACTGGCAAAAACGTCTCTGAGAACATTCGGAGGCTTGGTTTTTATTCCTGTGGTGAATGTGGTGGAGGAGTTTTATCGTTGTTCAGAGAGAATTAGTCTGGAAATAAAAGACAGCTTCCTTTTTTCCATTTACCACTCCTACTGATTATTAATAAGGGCAGGGTGTAGGGATGCTTGGTGCTATAAATTGACCCTCCCATCACGATCTGCTTGTCAGGATTCTCCCCTGGCGCTTCCCTGTCCTGGTTCTTCCAACTTTGAAAACATAGTGGACGTTGCCGATAATCACTGCATTTCATCGCCTCTCTACAGACACCGCACGGGGAAAACTTTATCGTGTTCTAAAGGCGGAATCAGTGTGCATATGTAACTTTGTTTATGCCATTATGAGCAGTATTAAGAGCATGCCTTGCTCCAACACGATACTGAACTTACCATCTTTTTCTTTAAATGAGAATTTGTACCCCTGATTCTGCAAATCACTAAATTTTCGGCTTTCACAGGGTCCTAACTCTCTCTCTCTCTCTTTCTCTCTCTCTAAAACACGTATGTAGTCTTAAACACTTCCTCTACAAGAAACAATATTGTTAATTTTACATAGGTCATTTACATTTTTCATCAAGTTCAGTCATTTTCCAATGCTATTTTCTAATGCTAAAACAGGTTTTTATACGAAAGCCACTAGTAGTACCAGGAAGCTAGGTACTTGCAGTGCCAGGGATGCCCCTGAATCACTTATTTACCTCTAATTCCCATTTATCGGCGCTTGTTTATTCATGTTGCAGAAGGGTATCCAAATGATATTTAATTATCTCTTACACCTCTTTTTCATTGTTAATGTAGTCCTATGCCATTTATTTTCCTTTCAGTTAATACCTTACATGGAGGGTTCAGGTACCTTGGATGAAATGAGCTAGAAGACAAGTAGGGTAGGCTTCATTTATGCCTCTGGAGTAAAACAAAATCCCCAGCCTGTTTTTCTACAGCTGGTTTTAAAACTAATGGANTAGGCTTCATTTATGCCTCTGGAGTAAAACAAAATCCCCAGCCTGTTTTTCTACAGCTGGTTTTAAAACTAATGGAAACGCCTTGTTGTGGAACACAGCATCTTTGTGTGTTTGTATCAATTATTTTTCGAGTGCTGTGACTGTAGTTATGGTATTGCAATGAACAACGTTACTTTGCAGTGCGCAGTGTCCAATATGATGGAGGCATACATAACTCGTGTCAATACATTATCAGCGAGCAATAGGGGACTAAAACCAACCCTCAGTGATTGGAATCGCCGAACATTGAAGAGGATTTTCGTCTTAGTGATAATGCGACACGTGATGACATAACTCAATATTTATCTTGAACAATCTGTTTTCGCAACCACAGTCCAACGCGAGGTGCACAAATAGTTTTCGTGCAGATGTTTCCCTGAAATTTCTCGTGAAACTGCTGTCCTAACTAAACTTAAATTATGGGTGAGCAGGAAAATGCCGGATCTAAAGAAGAACAACGCATGGATTACGCAACAGGAATGTCATCATGAACCGGATAATTTATATTATGAAATTGTTAGACATATAAATATCTCACTATCACACTAGTTTTTTTTTACACAGTAATAAAAATAATAGAAAAAAAAAGTATCATTATTTCAAACACTTTTTTTCCTTTACGCGCTCCTAGGGACAGTAATTCCATTTGTACTGCGATCATTTCTTAACTTGTAATACATTTATTGATAGGAAAGCATTTTTTCAAAGATAAATTTCAATAGTGCTTAATTAAATTAGAGCTAATACGTGCCAGCATATTTAAGGTGAGCGTCCAGTTTGATTTGAATTTTTTAACTTAATAATTTAGACGATATTTGTGAACTATATGGCTATGTTTTGGAGTCCTATTAAAACTTGCAGTTGTATATCACAAAACGTATTAGAACATCATACTTATAACTAATTATTAATAGCGTGACATGCAATTTCCATGAAGTGAAAACACTGTCAGGCGAGTCTGCTTCAATCACTATTTTTTAAATCTTAAATATCTGCCTAATACTCTGAGCGATGGTTTCGAAGAAGTGTGNGAGTCTGCTTCAATCACTATTTTTTAAATCTTAAATATCTGCCTAATACTCTGAGCGATGGTTTCGAAGAAGTGTGTAGTTTGAGTTTGGGCGATGTAGTTAAATTCCTCGTTCAAATGGTCAAAGTAGTTTCACTTGGCATCTGTGAAAAAGCAGTATTATATGCTGCAATAATATTTAAAGTACCCGAATCCTTGCAGTGTGTGGTAGGGCAAGCTATCAGTGAGCGTGTATGACTTTACACGGACTCTGTCAGGTTATGTTGGGCAAACAGGTACTCCAGTAGCCTTTGCACACTAGCGCATGGAAATTTAGAAAGATTTTAGCGTCCTGGAGAATCAAAGCAACATTGTGTAAAGGAGACAATTAGACTGGTAGAAGTTTTGGGTTTGCCGTGTGAGGAGACAAATTTTTGGTAGAAATTATGTGTTTTAATTTGTTGGCTGAAAACAGTTGCCTTCGCCTCAAAGCCACAAGCGTTGCACGAGATGTTGGTGTTGGTAGTTCAGGTAGAATTAACCGTTGGCGATAGTAAGCGAAAAATAGGTAGCGAATTAACTTCTAAATGGCAGTCCCAAATTTGTTTCCGGTTAAACCATCGCTTTTTATGAGACCCAAAAAGTAGAATGAAATTCCGTACATGTTAAGCCGAAACAGAAATGTCAATTTTGTTTTCGAGTAAACCACACTTGGGAAAAGTGTTTTTATAAAAAGGCAGAAAGTGACGGGAAAGTAGAACCAGCAGTAAACGGCGACTAGTCAGACGTAGGAGAANGAGTCTGCTTCAATCACTATTTTTAAAATCTTAAATATCTGCCTAATACTCTGAGCGATGGTTTCGAAGAAGTGTGCAGTTTGAGTTTGGGCGATGTAGTTAAATTCCTCGTTCAAATGGTCAAAGTAGTTTCACTTGACATCTGTGAAAAAGCAGTATTATATTCTGCAATAATATTTAAAGTACCCGAATCCTTGCAGTGTGTGGTAGGGCAAGCTATCAGTGAGCGTGTATGACTTTACAATGATTCTGTCAGGTTATGTTGAGCAAACAGGTACTCCAGTAGCCTTTGCACACTAGCGCATGGAAATTTAGAAAGATTTTAGCGTCCTGGAGAATCAAAGCAACATTGTGTAAAGGAGACAATTAGACTGGTAGAAGTTTTGGGTTTGCCGTGTGCGGAGACAAATTTTTGGTAGAAATTATGTGTTTTAATTTGTTGCCTGAAAACAGTAAGTTCTTGATCTTTGCCACAAAGCCACAAGCGTTGCACGATATGTTAGTGTTGGTAGTTCAGGTAGAATTAACCGTTGGTGATAGTAAGCGAAAAATAGGTAGCGAAGTAACATCTAAATAGCAGTTCCAAATTTGTTTTCTGTCAAACCATCGCTTTTTATAAGACCCAAAGAGTAGAAGGAAATTCCGTACATGTTAAGCCGAAACAGAAATGTCAATTTGGTTTTCGAGTAAACCACACTTGGGAAAATTGTTTTTATAAAAAGGCAGAAAGTGACGGGAAAGTAGAACCAGCAGTAAACGGCGATTAGTCAGACGTAGGAGAAATGTCCGATGGTCAAAAACAGGTGAAAATGGTAATTTGTTGTAGATGTAATCCTGGTCACCTTCGATTCAAATGTCCGTTGCGAGGAAAAAATGCGTGATAATGATCAGTTTAAAACACCAATTGGTTTAATAGGAATGACGTTTTGTATGTGCCATTAATAATTGGAAATTTAAAAATACATGCGTTGGTAGATTCGGGTGGCTCTGCGTCTAACATAAAACTTGGAACCTGTAATAAAATTATGCGTGGCACGCCATTTTTTACAGTACAAATAAAAAGGTTAGAGTATGTCGTATTTTCCTTAGCAGAAGAAGGATAGATTAAATCAAATGTGGTAGCTGTAATAAAAATTAAAATTTTTGACAATTTTCATGAAAACTGTACTTTCGTGTTTTCGAAAATTTATCACATGATGTGATATTGGGTATTGATTTTGTGGCTTCACCCACGCATGTATTGACGTAACGATAAAAGTGTGGAAATTTAGTTTTTCTCCTGAGACTGTTATTGCTTTGCAAATAAAGCCTTCCGATTTTGAAAGATTCAGTTGTTACAGCATTCGGAAGAGATAGTAAAGGCATTAATAAGACCAGTTAAGAACAGAATAAAGTGACGGTCTTACGACAAAGTTACAGTATTGTAAAGAGGTTCCTGTTGTTTCTAAATCAAAAGTTAGTGAGCCTGTAGTGTGCGTGCTATACCGTCTGTTGACGCCCAAAATGTAAATATTTAAGCAGTCAATCAATGTTTTAAAGGAACAGGCAATTGTGGAGTATTCCACTAGTCCGTAAGCAAGTCTGTCTTTTTTGTTACCCAAAAAAATTACCAGGTCAATATCGGTTAGTATGTGGTTGTAGAAAGGTTAATAAAAAATCGTACGTGGATTCACACCCGGTACCACTTATGGAAACTGTTTTCCAACACTTGCAAAGATCCAAATATTTCACAAAATTGATTTTGAATTCACCTTTTCTACAGTGTGAGTTACATCCGGAAAGTAGAGCTCTGTTAGCATTTTGTACCACTTGAGTGTTGTACCAGTGGACGCGCCTATCCTTTTAGTAGGGGGTGGGGGGAATTCAGGGCCCAATGTATGTCCCGAGTGTTCTATCACGTGTTAGGAGGGTACTTGTATCAGTTCGTGTACATTGATGACTTAGCGCGTGTACATTGACACGTTTGAGGAACACCTTAAACATTTGCGGGCAGTTTAGACACGTTAAGGAAGACTGGTGGGACGGCGAACTCAGGAAAAATCAGTTGGGAACAACATTTGCCATATTTGGAGTTAATTATTTCAGAGGGTAATTTATGCACCAATCTTAAAAAAAAATTAAATATATTGTTAATTTTTCACAACTAAAAAGTTTAAGAGGTGTTAAAAGATTTTTAGGATTGTTAAATTTTTATAGTAAATTTATTCTAAATTTTTCTGACCTTATGGAACTATTAAACAAGTTGAAAAGAACAAGTGAGCCCTTTGTGTGGAAAGCGATTGAAAGAAATGATAGCTAATCCTCCTGTCCTGCACTTACTCAATTTTTCTGAAGAATTTTTTTGCACTGTGATGCAAGTTCCGTGGCCGTCGGGGCGTGTTTAGATAAAAAGAAAGACGGTCATTTTTGGAGATATTAAAGGCCAGTAAATTATGAACTCAGGCAGAACAGAAATTTACTATTTATGAAAAGGCGTGCTTAAGTTGTATATGGGCAATGGAAAAGTTTTCTGATTATTTAGATCACACTCCGTTTACTTTATTTACGGATAACCAGGCCCTTAGCTGGTTTTTAGAATGACACAAGCCAGCTGGTAGATTGGGCTCGCTTTAAATTTACCGTGCAGCATATAAANTCTTAGCTGGTTTTTAGAATGACACAAGCCAGCTGGTAGATTGGGCTCGCTTTAAATTTACCGTGCAGCATATAAAGGGGATAGATCATTCTGTAGTGCATGTGCTATCACGCATGTATTGCGAATACGAGTTTGAGGCAGTGCGAAATAGACCCCCTGTGAATAGTCCGTCGTATATTAAACGGGAACTTCAAACCTGTCATTGGGCACGAAACATTTGCTAAATACTTCTCCTATGCCGGCACCAATACAAAATATCCAAAAATGTTTTAATCACGAGTTTTCTACGAGATACGTCAGCTAGACGGAGCCCTTAAGCCGTGTTATAATATGCAGTTTTATTTTACTGAAAGGTCACGTGACACGAATCAAATCACTAAAAATATAAATAATTTGGTAAATTACTGTAAATTTTTTAGTTTTAAACAAAATGAATAAAGCCGTACTGTAATCAGCTTATTTGGTGATTGAGCGTGATCCGATTCGAACTTCTCTTAACAGAATTGCATGAGACGAATTCGGAAACAACGAATTTGCAGATAACTAAATCTCTCAGTTAAAAACATGACTCGGGTCCCGAGCGTCTTTCACGTATCCCAGTTGTCTTGCGAATACTTGGTCATGTTGTTTCCTTGCTGAGATCAATTTCGTCGTGGCTTTTCTCCCCGTAATAAAGCTCCCATTAAAAAAAATGCCCAGTCATCTTTTTCGGTTATTTAAATACAACATTCGAATTTGATTTTTAAAATAATATGCACTACTACGGGGAATCTTTCGTAAATAAACAACAGTAGATGCCTTTACAGAGCTATTGGGGGATTTAGAGTGCTTCTCCGCCTCAGTTAATTTCGGCTACAGAACCCCAAATATTAGGGCCTTAACTTGGTCACGTGGTGTATTTAGTAACCTAAAACAACAACGATGGGATATTCCAGCAGAACAACGCACTGACACATCGGTTCAAGATGTCCAATANTTAGTAACCTAAAACAACAACGATGGGATATTCCAGCAGAACAACGCACTGACACATCGGTTCAAGATGTCCAATACTGGTTCGAAGGGCATTCTGTAGAGTTTGAGTGACTGCAGTGGCCACCTCGTTCCCTGATATGAACACCAGAGAGCATTCATAGGACGTCGAGGGGAGGTCCATTCGNTTAGTAACCTAAAACAACAACGATGGGATATTCCAGCAGAACAACGCACTGACACATCGGTTCAAGATGTCCAATATTGGATCGAAGGGCATTCTGTAGAGTTTGAGCGACTGCAGTGGCCACCTCGTTCCCTGATATGAACACCAGAGAGCATTCATAGGACGTCGAGGGGAGGTCCATTCGCACCCTAGATCCTGCACCTACAGACAGCAGGGAGCTGTGTGCGGCTATCCACGTGGCATGGGTCTACATCTCTCCACAGGTGTCTGGTCCACTTGTGGATCCGATTCCACAACGAGCTGCTGCAATTCGCACCCTAGATCCTGCAACTACAGACAGCAGGGAGCTTTGAGTGGCTATCCACACGGCATGGGTCTACATCTCTCCACAGGTGTCTGGTCCACTTGTGGATCCGATGCCACGACGAGCTGCTGCAATTCGCACCCTAGATCCTGCACCTACAGACAGAAGGGATATGTGAGTGGCTATCCACACGGCATGGATCTACATCTCTCCACAGGCGTCTGGTTCACTTGTGAATCCGATGCCACGACGAGCTGCTGCAATTCGCACCCTAGATCCTGCACCTACAGACAGAAGGGATATGTGAGTGGCTATCCACACGGCATGGGTCTACATCTCTCCACAGGTGTCTGGTCCACTTGTGGATCCGATGCCACGACGAGCTGCTGCAATTCACACCCTAGATCCTGCACCTACAGACAGCAGGGAGCTGTGAGTGGCTATCCACATGGCATGGGTCTACATCTCTCCACAGGTGCCTTGTCCACTTGTGTATCCGATGCCACGACGAGCTGCTGCAATTCGCCAGGTTACAGGGGGGGGACTACACGCTGCTAGGCTCGTGTCCCATGACTATTGACTTGTTGGTGCACTGTAATTGCCTTTGTGCTTCATCCCATATCTTATTACTAAAGTACACTTAGCATTATGAGATTTGAGAAACCTAATTTAAAAGTGATTAAATTCTTTTCAAGTTAGTAGATTATTGCAGGCTTTTGCGGTATTGTGACTCCGGCTATGAAGCCTAGATATCCATTATTTTAAAGTTTGTTTATCGGGTTTAGCACATGAATGAAATAACATATCTTGACAATTGTAATATAGTTAACGCATCTTAAGTAACACGAAATGTTCTAATTAATCCATTTATAAGTGTACTTATTTTACCTTAAAATAACACTACTTTAGCAGAAAATTATGGAATTTTACTAAATACTTACTCAAAGTTAAAATTTTCACAACTACGTTCCATATATCCATATAAAAACCTTGGTATGGCAATTGACTTTTTGATACAGCATATATATTACGTGATGCCCGAAATAAAAAAAACAAAAATGCGAGTATTTTACTAACTGGAAATAAATAACAGACCTAAATTCTTCTTCAAAATAGTAAAAAATGTAAGGTTTTGCATATTGAAACTTAAATTTTCGATACCTTATTTTTCACATACATCGTAGTTTCTAATTTAAATGAGAAAATCGATCTCAATTTTAAATCCAGGAAAAAGTTTGCAAGAAACTTTTAACAAATAACATAAATGTAAAAAGTTTTTCTTTCGCAGAACTGAAGCAGTAATTTTTGTACTGACTCGGTGTACTTACAGCTAAATTTCGTTTGAAGTATTTTATCAGAAAGATTATCAACTCCATTTTTATGCAATATTCACATAGTTTAAGCCAAGGGTTAGAATTTGAGATACTATAAATTTGTTTTGCTGCATTTTTTATGTTCAGTATCAGTAAAATTATTTTTATGTAAAGAAAACTCAGTTCGCAGAATTTTATATAGAGACTCGAGTTAATAAATTTGAACAAATCCGCTGAAAGTATTCAACATTAAAAACAGTAGCACAATCTAAAATATTATAAAAAATGATACTCTATCTGTTATAAACTTTATGACGCGATAAACCGACAAAGAACATAATAAAATACAAATTACTACAATACAAAGAAATTGATTGGTGCAATTACTATATATTTTTAATTGATACGAGTCAATGGAAATAACAAATTAAAAAATAAACAAATAATGGAAACGTGCATTTCTAGTAGGAGATGATACATTAAAAAAGCAAACCAACAAAAAATAAATGTAATAATTGTTAACAATAATTACAGTTATTACGTATAACGGATTCAAAGAAATCCACACTTATGTGTGTATTCAAACTAAATTAATAATAACATAAAGAGTAAAATACAAAATCACTTTCTAAATAATTATGCCTTCTGCTCTACACGTGGTTTTTGGTGGCGTAGCACGATATTTTTTAATTAGAAAATCCGATGGTGTAGTTTGTTCATTAATTAGTGACAAGGGTTTGGCGGTGGGGGATTTATCCTGCGTGAAGATAGGACAAATAAGTGTAAAAAAAAAAACTACCGGGTTGAAATATATTTCTTTTTGAAAATTTGGACTTTAAGAAGCCTTAGATGTTAATTTTCCAAGAAGTAAACTTTGCTGTACTTGTATCTGTTACGTGTGATAACGTGCTTGTAATCTGTAAATATGTTTTAAACGTGTTTTGATAAATATAAAAAAAAATTCCTTTAAGCATGGATTTTTTAATTGATTTTTCTGACGCCCTCATTCTCCAGTTAACCCGGATTTGCGTTATCCCTAATCAGATTCGGTCCAAATTTATCTGAATTAACGAGTTTCATATATATTTATGTATAAGTATTTATATACACGCACACAGTTATATTTTAGTCAAATGTCAATATGTGTATCCGTCCATGAAAATGTACGGTAATTTCGTAAAAATTCTAGAAAGGAATTCGTGAAATAATATTTAAACTGTTATTTTTTCCTCTTGATATGGACGATAGCGAATAATTCATCAGTTAACGCCACTGCTTATGAGCGACTGTTTTTAGTGAAGAAGTCGTAATTTTGCCTCAAAATACATTATTCATGTTGAACGCCAGTCACTCTTCCTCCATTATGCACTGATGATCCTGAAACTGTCCATGTCGCAGTGGAGGGCGTGTCCTGCCAGGCTGTGGCGGTACACCGGTTGGCAAGCGCTGCTGGAGTAAGGATGAGCTTCCTGAACCTGGACAGAGGAGCTGACCTTGTCGACTTCTTCCTCAGGAGTACGTCCATGGTAACTGCCTTACTAGCGTTGCCAGACGTTTAAGCAAGGTCTGTGATGGGACAGGTAAGCATTGCTTCATTGGCAAGGGATGATGAACACTAATAATATGGCACACTCAGTATTGCCTATATCTGTATATATTGAAATAACCTGAACCCTATACAGACTACACCATCAACTTGTTTGGTCACATAAGTATACGTGTTGCAATAACGTAATATTTTGTTATGCATTGTGTATACTTTTGTCCGGCATTTTTCTTGTGACTTTTGGAAAACGTGCAGCGTGCTCAATGATATCGGCATTGAACAACCATTCGGGTCAAAAGGTGGATATAATTCCACACATTAGATAAGACAAAAGTAAGAAATTCAAAACACTGGTTACTAATGCCTGCAGTTTACAGTACCGGTCATATGTAGCGTTTATTTGCAACGTCTCTACGATTGTGGACACGCTGACAGAAGAGGTTAGAGGAAGAAAACCAAAATCGAACAATAACAAATCCATATTTCATTTATGTAAACTATCATAAATTAACTAGCAAACCATTTTTAAATTTCAAATCGTCAACATTTTTGTGGTTCCATCTATTACAGGGTTTCAGGTGAAATCATTCTATAGCCATTTGAATAAAAAAGTCTTAAAGGAAAGATAAGAGCCAATGCAGCTAAGAAAACCCTCAGAGAATAACATCTGAGAGTTCGTTATACCATGTGTCAACTGGGGACGTATTTCAATGAGATAAAGTATCGTAAATATAAAGTTGCCGTATGGCATCGTCACTCTGGAAAGTATTAGTACATTGTCTATAGTCTAATAATTATCTGAAAATTCCTTACCTTCTGATATGCAATGGTGTTTCCCTATTGTAAATCCCGGCAGAGCTGCGAATTAAAAAAACCTCTACGTGGGAATTTCTGCAATTTTTATAATAAAAATGATGATTATATTAATAAACAAAATGGTGATAATTAAAGAATATTTAAATTTTTTGTCGTTTTTAATTTTAACAATTGTTAATGTTTGAAGGCTAACCAGGTTTTGTTTTATATCATAAATTAACATAAAACTTACACCGTTAACAATAATACTCCGGAAGTTAAACCTCATTCCACCAAAGTACTGCCTTAGTAATGTCAGCTGTGGAAGTTAAAATGAGAAATGTTAATACTCGTGCTGTACCAAATTAGAAGTAAGTGTAATATTCTTGTATCAAGTATGTTCCTTGCTTCTTGGCATCCTCGAAGTTCTTCATAACGTACGCAAAGTTTCCAGAAATTTATCTGCAAGTAATGATGATATAAGTAGAATGAAATAATAAATGTTAATATTGTATTTATTAATGCCACATTAAACAAGAGAAAATAACCTCCAATGAAAGATTATCTAGACTGTAAGAATATAATTAAAATTATCCTCTTATAGGTACGAATTAAGTGTTCGGTGAACGTGCAGAGTGCCCTTCTGACGTAAAAATACCCAATTAAAGCCATAATATCTTAAGAATTATAAAAAAATGTCCAGCGCCTTGATTTTCATAGTATGTGCATATATCCCTCTCTACGTTTGTTAACAAGTTATCTTTCAACTCTTGCGTGTTTCCAAACTTGGCTAGGAAGAGACTGAAGCGTGTCTTAATAGGCTAGGTCGGATATGTCCATGGCCTGGAATAAAAAATGCAATCTTCACACCCATACTCACAAACACACATATATATGAAAAAATTTTTGTCCTGGATAGGTTGCAGCCAGACGTAATGCCTCCAACCACTCCCTAATTCAGGTCACTCACCTGTTATGAATCTCTTCATAAGAGAAAAGTGCTACAGACCATCTTATGAATGTTATACTTCGCAATAGGCTCTAAACTCACTGCGGTGAACAAACTTTCTCCAATTCAAGCCCATCGAGGAATTTCAGGTAGCCTTGCTTTACTTTACTAACTATTCCAGTTGTGCTTTGACTGCTCGTTCCATAGGTGCTGGAGACCAGCTTCAGAAACTGGATCCAGCTGCTAATAGCATCGCCCAACCCAGAGGAATTCTTGCAGGGGATGTACCTGCCAATGGACAGCCGAGTGTTGTTCCTGCATCGCCACGCAGAGACATTGGTGGTAAAGGAGGCGTACCACGTGCATAAGTTTGGGCCATTGCTCATCCATCAGCTTAGGCTGTCACAGATGAGCTACTTAGTTGGGTTCTGGGCACGTCGCTCAGATATGCATGGTCTCACACTCAAGGCTGGCATTTCCAATGTAAGTTATACGCTTGTTATTAGATTGATCCATGATTTTCGTATCAGTGAATTAAAAATTTTACTGAATATTTTCCCGCTTTCTAATATTACCTAGGATTATATCATTGTATATTGTCGGCTAACAGGTGTTAATTTTGAGAGCTTAGGTCAAAAGTTAGTTTGAAAGTGTCGATGCTAGTTGGGCACCACTTATTTCAGAGGAATGTGATAGACTCGTACCTTTTGAGACTCAAGATGAAGATCATGATGAGCCTAAACATTGGGAATTAATTAAAAGTTTCCCCAATTTACCACGTTACAAGTTACTAACTTCGAAAAAAGGCACTGCCCCCCTTGCATAATGGTTACATGTCTAAACGTTGTATTAAAAATGTTAGGTGAACAATAGTGAATACTGAAATTATTTCTCTTACTTATGTTTCCTATACTTTTAGATGTAAGAATTAAGACATATGTAAAAATTATCCTACAGTCTCGCTTAACTTCCAGGTGAATAAAGTGTTCAGGCCCATGGCAATGTTAATTGTACATATGGCGGAAGAATACACAATGGCCATACAAATATGTATTTCGCAGGGCCTTCAAAAGTGCTCAATTTACCGTGGACATCATATAGCGCCAAATATAACAAGTCTACAAATGCAGTTTTATGGTAATGTATATACATTTGTGTCATTTTAATACGTGATACTCTTAAGGCCATTCACACCATCTGTTTTTTTTTAAATATTATAATCAATATTTATTTAATTAAGATATTTGAGCAACACATGACTTCAATTCGAAATCACAACCATGTCCATTTTACCATTACAGGAATTAAATTGTTGAATTCTTTTAAAAAATTTCGTTTCGGACGTGTTATAGATTTTATTGAATTCGACTTTTCATCCACAATCAGAATGATTCATACAAGTCGAAGAGCAATTTTATATGCAGTTTCCTTATTCATGGATAAATATTTACGAATATAAAATAACTTAAGCTTTACAATAAATAAGTATTTCTTAATCGTAAGTACACGTCAAACAACAACGTCCTGAATAAATTATTTTTTAATCGTTTCCTGTTCATATTTTATTTACTATCAAACAATTCCTTATAAAAAAGTTACAGCATCTAACATTTTATTATTTGTTGTGGTGAGACCTTCTTTAATGTGCGTTTGTAATTAAAATAATTCAAGTATTATTTCCGAGTATGTAATGAATTTCAAAGATTTCACGTTTCCTATTCAATTTTTATCTAATTAATATTAAAAACGTACACGTGGAACGATTTCTGTATTAAATAACTTGAAATCACTCTACTGAATTCAATTAAATATTTAACAATATAGGATTGCCCTTATTTCGAAATTACAGTATTTGTAATATTATAAATTAAAATTCCATTAACTACCGAACGTTAATTATAGATGATAGAAACTAGGCATTTCGGTAGTACATATTGTGAGCATTTCATTCGCTACTCCACAGCATTTTTGTTAACTATTTTGTAATATGGTGCCAGCTGAGAACTGAAACTTTTACACCACATTTACGCCTACTGATATCAGTTTCGGCACTGAAATTGTGCATTTATAGATTACCTAAAATTGTTTCTAAAATGGGTGGCACAACCATTTTGGGTCTGTATTTATCAGTAGACTAAACAGTAACCAGGCTGCAAAAAAAAAACACTGTAGGCTAGCAGTAGCAGTGATTACATGAACATAAAAATCACAAATATCATTGACTCTTTCTACCGCCATTTTGTAAGCCAGTGCGACCCAGAATATGGAGGTTATTCGACAGAAAGAATCCCAATGTTTTTTTACAGAAATTTAGTTGTCTTACCATTAGCCCGATTTAAGGAGTTTTAAGTGGTTAATGTGTTTACTTCCAAAATCGCTGTCTCGTTATATCATGTGAAACATGCTGTAACTCTGGAAAAATTTAACTTATTTGAATGTGACTTGATATGCTGCCAGAAATTACGATGTGCACAAAATACATCTATTTCATTATAATATATTTATTCCACCACGGTGAAAGATAATGTCACCATAAATAGAAAAGTAATTTTTCACATTTCGGTAGTTTTTCTACACTTTCCTTGCTAATAGTTATATGTATAGTCACTCATAGTTTTTTAAGGCAGTCTGTTATCATTGTAATGATGGTCTTATTCTTGCAGCCTTATCTAGAGTACCAATAAATCAATTTAAACAAAAATGGACCGTGTTTAAGTACCTACTGCTTGCATTATATTCCATAAACAATTACTTCAATGGTACACATTTTTTAATGTAGCGCCTTTAAACAAAAAATTTTACAGTCCTATAACATATCTAAAAAAATATTCGAACAATTACATTCAAACTTGTCGGGAAATTTTATGTGCTCTATTTTGAACACAAATTATTATGCTTACTTATATATGCCATAGGGTTTCTGGTTAAAATTACTTTCATGTATTCACAGATGTGATGACGCCGTTATACGCAACGGAATAGTTTTATTATATATTCAAACGTTCTAGTATTTATTATTTTTGATTATTACCGACTGGCAACCTATTAGTGATATGTTGTAGCTTGTTTATTGTTTCAGAAATCAGTCAACTCCTTTTTTCAACCACTGCTTGAGGTGGAGGGCCTAAACCTTGAAATATGGAATACCATTGGAACGAAGCTTAACGTTTCGTAAGTATTTAATATTTTTTTAAATTCTGTGTTAAAGAGGTTTTACATTCGAAAGGTAAATAATAGACACAATATAATCATGTTTTGATTCAGAAAAATTAATTCAAGATGATTTCTCCTATACATGAAATAAACTAACTATTTTGGAAAGAGTTGGGAAAATTTAAAATCATTTGAAAAAAAAAAGTAAAGTTGNTTTAAAAACATTTGAAAAAAAAAGTAAAGTTTAACGATGCTGACGCCAACCTATGAGATTTACATTCCACTTGTAGGCGTTAAAATAGCCTATTCCCCACGTTGGTGGAAATTTCTATTTCTATTTAATACTTATTAGATATTCATTAAGCATATAAACGCATTAAATTTAATGTAATCCAATTCAGGTATTGAAAACTATAACAAGCTTATCTATTGGAAATGAGTGAGAACTGTTTAACGATATCAAAGCTGTAGACGCAATACTTCGGCTAACTAGACATGACGAAATCTCTGTGACAACTACTGAAATTGAAGGTCACTGTGACGTCAGCCTGAGAAAAACGCAGCCCCGGAGGCACAGGAAAAGTTGATTCTACCAGGTTTTTAAGTGAAAAACGGATATACGTAACAGGTGATAGTTTGAATCATTCTGAATATAAAGCATCATTAAACATATGTTCNAAGCATAATTAAAAATAGCTATATTCACTAATGTGACCGAGATACAGCTGGAAATAGAAATAACATCATTCTGTTATATAACACACTCATGAACGGCAAAAGTCACCCAACAAACAACATCACGGACATCAATCTGATTAATATAAACATATGTCGGAGCTGGACTATTATGAGAGCTACGATAATAAAAACACATTCCTAATAATCCGCTAGCAGGATTACTAGTCATACCCTGCAAACCAAATATATACAATAAAGAAATCAAAACATAATAGTCCAGCGCTGACATATACTTATATAAATCAGACTGCAGTTCTAAGGAATTGTTCGTGAAATCAGTATATCACTGTATACGAATAGTGAGAGACTGTGAATGGTACACTATTACCTCAAGAATATTTGGTAGTGTTCTAATATTCGCTCACGAAACAGTCAAATGGGTAAGGAAGTCCACACACAACCTTGTATAGTAACTACGCTCACAATTACTATATTTGCTGTCTGCAATGTGGTAGTATTTCCGTACAATGTATTAGTTAAATCCATCAATTACAATTTAGTAAGTTTCCAAGAAAATATTTTACAGTGTGTTCGAGAACAGTGGACCTCACATGTAAATTGCAATGGCCATAGCATACACCATGTCGGCATACTCTGNTTTCCAAGAAAATATTTTACAGTGTGTTCGAGAACAGTGGACCTCACATGTAAATTGCAATGGCCATAGCATACACCATGTCGGCATACTCTGCATGCGTCAATACTCGTGGCATCACATCACAGAATAATAACTACACTAGACCAGTGCTCCAACCTAACTGTGACAATCCAGACAGGTAATTGCTATTCATGGAAAACTGAGCACTTATGAAAACCCTCTCATTTGAAATTATTGTGAATTGATGTATTTTATTTTAAGCGTAGATGTTAACTTCGGAGTTCGGTGAAATAAACTCACTGTGTTTATTATTACATTGCATTACTTGTTTTAAAAAGGTCGTTCAATGATAAGAAATG
>NQII01005191.1:117505-169502 GCA_002778355.1 Clitarchus hookeri | reverse complement strand
GCGTATCACTCCAGTATTCTATCCTTATCTTTCGCTCGCTCGCGCGGGACGCGTTAAGGGAAGCGATTTAGACCAGCGACACGTATATTTATTTTTAATACAAGCAGAAATTAAAGCATCGGCATAAGTCCGTAGTGCCCCGGGGATCTGCACAGCGTACATCACGGACACAAATTCACAAGACAGCTGGTGAATACAGCACTGCAACCGTAGCGATATTTTATTTCCAGCACTTGTGACTGTGCCAGGTGTTCAACCAGGGTAAAGTACAAATAATTGTAACAAAAAAAATACAACACGTTTTTGCATCGTCGGCGGACTGCAGTGGGCAGTCGCGCGCACTCGAGAGTGCGTGTTTTACAGCACGCTGTTTTGAAACAGGGCCTGCACGTTGGCTACAAGGCCGGGGGCCCGGCGCGGGAATGTGAAGTGTGCGTCCGCCTCGCTCTCCGCTATGTTATCCGATACGATACGTCCGGTCGATAGTCGAGTGTACACTACACTCTGCACGGTACGAGGGAGAGTACGTTCAAAAACGTGAAACACCACGCGATAACATGTCATCGAACCCAAGTTTGATTACGCTTTTAGACTACGTAAAAACATTGTACATATTTACTGTTATCCACTAGACAAGGCATTTAATGCATCTAACAAACCCTGCTCCCCCCGCCCAAAAAAACATATCACAGTCGACATCAAACACATCTGCCCCAACAGAGAGAACAACAATGACTACTGTTTGCAAATCAACTATCCATACTGAAAAAGCTACTTATGTGATAAATCACAGTAAATTTGACACATTCTACTCGGTTACTCGAAGAAAGTTCTTGAGACTATTCTGGCCTGATGAGCTTATCTTTCGTCCATGATACTGCACCAAGAAGCCTCCCCCACGTCTGTATCAAAAATACTTGCAGCTAAAGCCTAACGGAAGGAAACACGAAGGATTTCGGTGATACTAAAGTGCAGGACTGATTTGTTACATATCATTTAGGGTTTCACAGAAAACAAAGCTGTGGAGTATAAGTGTTTGCGGCATAAGCTCATTCAGTTTGTCTCTGACTAGGGTGATCAACGCAAGCCGGTGAAACAGGCTCACGGACCTTTTTAATCATTTGGTAGTTTGGTTTTATATTCATGTTAATTACAGCAAGTGTTAGTTCATAGTTGATAAAGTAATGTTTAAAACTACGGTTGAAATTTGTCCCTATGTCTAACGGTATCCCTTCGAATTCATACAAGCGTGTATCTGATGAATTCAGTGGTAATTTATGAAACGTAGGTCTATATCGCAATGTATTATTAAAACTATAGTGTTTAAGTTAATGGTCAATGAAACAGGTATTTTTACATTATAAACTATTTATCCCAATATTTATGTGTCTCGCAATATTGTAACGCAATTTGATCGACACACGGCTTATAGTCACGCGTTCTGTGGCGAAAGAACATACTCGTACAACGTGCAGGAATAATAAATAAAAAGCTATCTCAAAAGTTTTTTTAGTAAACCATACATCAACAATACCTCCGTATAGTCGCAAAGTTCACCCTCTTCATTTTGAGACTTTGACATTTTCATTATTGAATCACTTTTTACTACGCGTTTTTTTTTTAATTTACTTCGACTGCGCGTTATTAACCGTGTCTTCAGGTACGCTGGCAGCAGCGCTGATCTAGTCAACAAATACATTTGGTTTAAATGTGAACACTAAGTGTCACATACCGAAAGAGGGATGATGGGCTCTTATGAAAGATGTGGCGAATTGGACAGTGACATTCACCGCGTAAACGACCTTGCACACTTCGCAAAACAACTAAGTTCATGAGAATGAATAGTAATAATTTCTACTGTCATCTCCTCGTGCCAAGAAATACACTTGGACATGGGTACGGTAAAAAAAACCTCTCATCCATCGTGTTTGCATGCTGCACATTTATGAGCGACGCAATTAACTGCAAGGTATAGGTGCCGAATGCAATAATATCAGTGTTCTTTACACGATAAAAATTGTGTTTTTGTTATTTGAATATTTAATTGATAATTAGAGAGTTGAAAAAGACTCGTTTGACACACTTTGAATTCCATAGCAGTGTGTGTCGCTCCTGAAGCTTGTTCAAATATACCTTTGTTCCTGAAAGTAAGTCGCATTAGTTTGTTTTCACTTACGTATGTGACAATTGTATAGTAGTAGTAACATAGACCATTTAAAGCTACGAAATTAAAAATTAATTTTTGAAAAACGATTTAAGCATTTCACAACAAATATAAAAAATTATAGCAAAATCATTGAATACATTGTAAATTCTTCATGCACAGTCATTGGAAAACCTATTTTATCATCAAGCTGAGTTCTGGCAACGACTTGTGTATGACGTCAGTGATCAACAAATTTCACTTGTTACACCAACGGGCTCCTGGAGTGTTCAGTAGTGCTGGCCCGTCGAATACTGTGCACACCGTACATTTGCTGACACTGCAACACGTGCATATTTGTGTGCACCCTGAGAAGAAGGAGCAATGAACACGGCAGTTTGAAAATCCTTTTCTTCCGTAAGCAGACTTCATTTGAGACAGTTAATTTACCAATGCATTAGTTAATAGCCAACCAGTAATGTGCGCTGTACAGAACAGTAACCATCTGGCTGAAGTTAGGATCAAAAGCCGGTGGAAAGTGTAAAAACAGAGACCTAAATAATTGGCGTTTTTACAGTAGTGGGTATAGGCGAGACGCGTCTAGCTTATCATAAATGCCAGATAAGATCAGGACCACAAGTGTTCAATAAACTGTAGGCTAGGCTCCACAGGCTTGTGTACACTCGAAATATTCTCTGATTAGTTTGTTAGATGATTCTACAGTAAGACGTCAATATTTTTCTTCATTGGGTTAAGAATGATTACGTTTCCATCTTTGTCTTTTTAATATGCTGAAAGTCTTCAAGGTGGCACCAAATGGCATATCGGTCGCAGAAACAAAATTTCCACATCTCTGTTCGGTTATATATCAGGAAACTCTATCTTGCTACGATATTAAAGAAAACACTGTGTAGTTGTTTGATAGTTTATTCATTTACAGGTAACAGAGTCGTTCTCGCGGAACTTGAATCAAGCGACGTGTGCATAAAGATATCGACGTAACTTACAGAATCATAGATCATGCCCGACATAACCCGCGATCTACGTAACCAGCAGTGCACGAAGCCGCAGGTGAAGCAAAGGAAAATATAGGAAAAATGAGCGTAGACCGGAAAATACTTACACAACACTCAAAAATTGGCGGGACAATTTTTCTGTGAACAGGGCGCAAATTTAGAAAAATCACCCTACCGAAAGGAATTCGAAAATTTAAAAAATGGCCAGAGGTGTCCGCCGCCTTAATGTGACAAAACTTTCGAGCTCCTGAGCCTGCGCCGTAAAAATTATTTGTACTTTTACAAGAAAATCCTTGGAAATCCAGTAGTCAAAAAATCCTCTGTAGAACTGCAAGCAGTTTCTTTGTAAAAATCAGCAAAACATACATTTGTAATATAAAAACATTATAGGCTTGTATTACAACGCAAATTATTAGGAGGTGGACATAACTGTATTATATTTCTAGAAAACAAATTTGATGAATTAATAACCACGAATAAGTAAAAACAATTATTTCAAAATATAATTAACGAAGAAAAGGTACACTTTGCCAGCATGGGGACCAGAACCCACATCACTTGCGTAAGTATTCCACACCCTTAACCTCAAAGCGAACTTGACTTACGTACTTAATTATTATTTTTGTAGTAAGTATAACGCAGAACATGTAAAGTGGTAGCCAAAATATTACTAAATAGCAATAATATAAATTGTAAGGTGGTGCATACCAGCCGTATAAGAATTATGTAGTGAATTTTATTGTGGCTCATTTGCAACTTTGATAAATGCAGTGTATTCATTGTGCGGACATCCTCTTGCCAAACTGTTTATTATAATCCTTAATGTGTAAAAAATTACATAAATTACATATTTTTCTACATAAAGTAGCTGGTGAAATTCATAAATTTAATTATTATTCCTGTAGAAAGCTTAGTAAAGTACTTAGCCTGACTGGTAAGGAACTGGGGATGTATATACAAAAGAACCGAGTACATGAAATGAAACCTAACACTATTACAAAAAAATATCGTCGCGAAGTCGATTGGTATCGAACTCACCTCCTGAATGTAATGCAGCCATACTATGCAGCGTCAGTAAACACGCTTGCTTTTCACACTGTATGAATACAATATACGACGATTAACGTTCGCGAGCGTCGGACAGAAGTGAGTAACGAAATTCACACAGGCTCTGTAGGCACGACGAATTTCACTCGCGAGAATTCATGTGACAGCCGACAAAATTGGACAGGCCTCATTTATACAGGCGGAAACCAAATTATGTATCCGGAATTGCTGTCAGTCGTACGTTGCAGCAGCTTAAATATGTTAACTGTTGACTGAATTATATTTAATAATAGTGCAATTACAATTCTTATACGCAAACCAGACGTTGGTTTCATGTCAATGTTCGTTTAAGGTTAATTTTCATTTTAATCTGTAACAAACTGATAATATCCGAGATTATAAAGCGGTATTATACTTACAGGTGTCGTCGCTGACTGCATCAGCTTATCTTTGGAAGGGATATTTTCCTCCAGTTATTTGCAAGCATGTCAAAATGAGGCTACCCCAAGTCACATATCAAGATTAGGCTGGCCCATCTTTCCAATTCAAACAAACTCATTGGTCACATATGGAGAGAGGTTTATTTGTGAAATACCAAACAAACGCAGAGTTTCTCTTACAAACTTTTTTATCGGATGTATAAAATTAGCAATAAAAGCCTTCTTATCGTCATCTAGCTTAGCAGCTTAATTACAAATTGTTATTAGTCCTTCGTCAGATTAATGCTGCAATGTAACACAACCGAATAGGATTAACTCTGGAAAATAAATCTTCCGGAAAAAGTATAATTTACTGGCGATTGTGTATGTGTAAACATGCATGTATGCATAAAGTTCAAAATTAATAAAAAAATGTGTGATATATTAAGAAATTTCTATCCACATTTTCTCTCTCGGAATCTTTCTCTCTTTGTGGTTACTGTTCACTACAACAAATAACGCATAGTAAACAACGCCTTGTAAGCATAATACTGTAATATAGTTGAACATGTATTTTTTTTTCAACCATCGTTTTTGCCACTCAACCAGGAAGTTAAACTTGCGTAATGCCAAAGTTCGGAATTCTTTTGTACATTAAGTCAATTTTCACCTCAGTGGCTTGAGATCTCGTATTATTTTGCTCTTGAAATACAGTGTGTAACTAAAAGTATCATCCGATTTCACAAGGCTATAACTTTTACATGAATTAAGATAGGACCTCGCGGCAAATTGTAAAATACACATCTAAACGTAAAGTTTCCCTTGGCGAAGGTTACACGTCGCCGGTTTACTTGGTTGCCGGTAGGTGTCGCCCTGGTAGCACTACAGCTGGTGCTGCTAGCGCCCTCGTTCAGTATGCATCGGGATGGCGATAACACAGCAACAAAAAGAGTTTTGCGTTCTACGTATCAACAAGCGTGAGTCAGTTATAAATGTGCAGCGNTGGCGATAACACAGCAACAAAAAGAGTTTTGCGTTCTACGTATCAACAAGCGTGAGTCAGTTATAAATGTGCAGCGTAAATTTCATCGACAGTATGGCACTGCATCTCCTACTGTGCAGAGCATCCGACGGTGGCACAAGCAGTTTCAAGAGACCGGTTGTTTATGTAAGGGGAAGTCCACAGGTCGCCCAGTGTGCCTGAACAAGATGTAGAGCGCATCCGGCAGAATTTTGTACGGAGTCCACATAGTCCACTCACTCGTCGTAGCAGCTGAGAGCCAGCAATCCCTCATAAGACTGACTGGCGTGTTTTGCGGCGACGATTGTTTTTCTAACCACACAGGATTAAAGTGCTACAACCCCTTCGTGATGGTGAAACACAACGACTTCTTGAGTTTTGTGAATTCATTCTGAACATGGAGATGGACAATGACAACTTTCGTCCACGTTTGGTGTTCAGCGATGAGGCCACGTTCCATTTAAGTGGAAACGTGCACCGCCACAACGCACGAATATGGGGCCAGATACCAATATCGAGCATGAGAGAGACTCTCCAAAGCTGAATGTGTTTTGCGCCATTTCCCGAGAGTAGCTGTACGATCNACCAATATCGAGCATGAGAGAGACTCTCCAAAGCTGAATGTGTTTTGCGCCATTTCCCGAGAGTAGCTGTACGATCTGCTGTTTTCTGCGGAAAAAACCGTTACGTGAATGCCATATCTGGACATGTTAAAGATCTGGCTTTTTGTTTTCATTTACGAGAACATTCTGATAATTTCATTTTCAACAGGACGGAGTACTATCGCACTGACACCTGAGTGTTNGTTTTCATTTACGAGAACATTCTGATAATTTCATTTTCAACAGGACGGAGTACTATCGCACTGACACCTGAGTGTTAGAGAATTTCTCAACAATGATCTCCCTGAACGATGGATCTGCTGTAAAGGCCTTACGGATCGTGCATTGGGGGTTTGTGAAAGACTCCGTCGCCGTGCCTCCCCTTCCAACAACTGTGGGCGGACTGCGGCTGCGGTAACACCTGACGTGCTCGCACGAGTACGAGACAAGTTTGACTACCGTTTAGACGTATGCCGTGCGTCCGTTGGAGGGCACATTAAACATTTCCGAAAAGGTAAATCAATATGTTGTATTCTTAAACACACTGTAATATTTACCTGAAGGTTTTATGAGCATGCATGTAAAAGTTATAGCTTTATTAAATTGGATTAATCTTTCTGATACCCGATGTATATCTGGCTGGAGCCTCGGCGAACTTTCGATGAACTTACCTGCGCAACTGCATACAGGAGTAAGACGTGTAATTAATTGCTACTAGTATGTTCCAAATTATAGGCCTATATTGAAAATCTGTATTAAATAACTTACTAACATTTGGACATTTTTTATTATAATCATATCTGAGGAATAATTTATCTAAACATTTCAAGTTGGCCTAAACTAGAATTTATAATTTATGCTTTACCATACAAAATTCAAAATTTTGCATACCGAGCATTTATTTTTACTACAGTCTAAATTGATGGTTGACTTTATTTAAATAAGGTGAAAAAATGTCATGAAAATTCTTTAAGTGGCTCGCAATAATTTCATTTTAAGTTTTACAATAACTTTTACGTTAAAAAATAGCTAGAAGTTAAGCCCTAATCGTATTAGAACAAACTGTCAGACTTCCAAGAAATTTCTTCCTGGTTTTCCTAAGACTTGAAGAAACACACCAGCTGAAATAAAAAATTTTACTCCTATAACATTTTAAAACTTGTTTAGCACACAATTAAAGGTTATAATGATATTAATTCTATTGAATAAAAGTAGGTGAAAGTTATTTTTTAACTTGTGTGGAATTTTTATCAGATTTTAATGGTTATTATATTACAAAACCGTGAAATGTCTTAAAAACACAGATAAAAGTTAGGCACTTGAACAACCTTAAGGCGGTCGCCTTGTGAGGAGTATAATGTTGTGTGATGCAAAATCGATTAACTACTGCGGGCGACGCCAACCGGCATATGTAAAGCAGTATCACCTCTACGCGCAAGTCACTGAACAAGCGTGTAGTGGTTCCGTGGTCATCGTAGAACTTCCGGAGTTTCAGCAGTGACTTTATAATGATATTGGACGCGACTCTGTAGCAAAGTCCAATGCATGTCTCAGTTGTTGTTTCGCATGTATCCGGTTTGCATCATTTGAGATAAAGCAGTCTGAAAATGTCGTTTCTAGCTTCTCGTATGTTGGAAGGCATGAAAATAAGGTTTCAAATGAGTGCGGTGACTTGAAAGTACCATTCCATCATCGTTTGGAATATGCTTTATTTTGGTAGATAAATCTACTGGAGGCACCGTTATAAAGGTTTCGTAAAAAAAGAAACTTTTTTTTTCAAACAAGCTCATCTCATTGCTATCGCTAGGCAGCAACCGCCTTAAAATGCGCATGTGCCGTTTTCATTTTTCTAACTCTCGTTATGGCCGTACCAAAATGCGCAGTTCAAAGATAAAACCTGTCCATGCATTATTCGTTTCCGCTCAAGCGACCACAGCAGTCAATGAGCTTCGTGACATGTAGGGAGAAAGGACGAGGAACACGTGTTGTCATGTTGGCAGCGCGACTTCTTCCCGGCCTTATCGTGGGAACTTGGCATGGACTGTCACCCTTTTACGTCAGGGAGCTCCTCTTCCAACCCCCTCCCCCCTCACTAAGACTGTGGCACAATAATTCTACTCACGTAGGTGAACACTCACACTGTAAGATAATGGCAGTTATGCCCAATATTATACAGAANGTGACATGTAGGGAGAAAGGACGAGGAACACGTGTTGTCATGTTGGCAGCGCGACTTCTTCCCGGCCTTATCGTGGGAACTTGGCATGGACTGTCACCCTTTTACGTCAGGGAGCTCCTCTTCCAACCCCCTCCCCCCTCTCTAAGACTGAGGCACAATAATTCTACTCACGTAGGTGAACACTCACACTGTAAGATAATGGCAGTTATGCCCAATATTATACAGAAAATTGTGCGTAGGGATTAATGTACAGTAGATAGCAGTTCGATATTGTCGTAACCTTTGGATTGTACAACTAGGAGTAGCAAAGCAATCTCCTAATTGTATATATTTTCGCGTTTGAGGTACAAAGCGAGAGAACGATAAGGGCGACACTGCCACGGGAATCAAGTGCGTCATCGCCACTATGCGTGCAGTGATCTCGTCGTGCTACGTGTACCTACGGAAATTTAAGCGGTGGCCCTGCCATTTTATTGGTGGAAAGTTTGTAGCAAATTCAATACAGGCTTGTATCATAGTCTCGCTCGTGTCTGGGTAATTTTTTATATAAGATATGCAAAGGAAAACCGTTGTGGTCTACTTGCGGTTTCTTCGCACTTTTTTAATCAAACCTTTGAAAAATCACTTCATGCATGAAGTGTTTGGCTTTTTCCTAAATATGTTATATGTCACAAGCGTTTTATCCTTCTGTTAACATAAAAGTATCTCATTTTTTATTAAATTAAAATTCAGCTTATATTTTATTTATAAATTATGTTTAATTCATAATGAATACGAATTAAAAAGTGAGAAAATATGTGTATTGGTAATGCCTAGTGATAAATAGTTCCCATACAAAATACTACTAATCTAAGCGCCCACAAATGCCGCACGTTATCCCTTTGGTGCAGTTTTCAAGACTTAGTTAAGCTTTGTTTGCTCGAGGCGGAGGAATAGCCTGAAAGTAGAACTTTAGCGGGGTTTCAGAAAAGTTGTAAGTAATCGTGAACGGACTATAATAATGTTGTTGGAGTGGTTCTAAATAATATTTGTGCACGTGTGATACCTTGAAAATGTAGTTTAGTCTTCGTTCAGAGTATGCTATTTTTCGTAAGTAAACATGTTGGGAACACGTTCAATAGTTTCTTCAAAAACAATACTTCATACTTCGTGCAACGCAGTACAAGCTCCAGCCATCCTTTCACCTGCAGCGATTTTAGAATACCCTACCGAGAATATGACCTGGGTCCTCACGAGTGCGCGCTCAGCGTGCACACCACAGCGCCCCCTTGCTCAGCTGAAAATGTAAAAAGCTGTGGATCAACTTCTGTGCCAATTCTTGTATTTCACATTTTTACATGAGTGGCATTCTTTTGGTGTTACAGTTTCGACAACTGCCACGTGAGTTCTCGGTTACAACACGACGACAAAAGTTTGGCCGAAATTTGGAATTCACTTAGTGTGGGTGTCACTACCGTGGTTACTCGCTTTCCAGTCTCCAATTCATTCCGTTGCCTGTCCCTCCTCATCGTCGCTCAACACACGCCAGAATACCCAGAGCCAGTTTTGTGAGTTGTTTTGGGTCATGTTTTAGAAAAGAACTTCGTTTCAAAAAGTAGCAGGAGAGTGTATGTATTTCAACGTTATTCCAAAAGATAAAGTCAATTTTTGGAATAAATTTGACAAATCATGCTTCCCAAACCGAAATCACTGTAATTTTTGGCTTTCGCTAACATTTTAGAATACACGGTTTCTTTAATATCATCATTTTTAACGATTACGTTTTTAATATATTCTTTTTTGCTCTTACTATGTAATGAATTACCCTTTTACTTCAAGTGACCCAGGAGAATGCAGTGGGCATACTGTGCATGAAGAACAGCCGATGTTTGAACTTCTTAATTCTAACAGCGCTTGTGGGGCCTCGGCGGTGTGGTGGTTAGCCTGCTTGCCTCCCACCTAGGTGAACCGGGCTTGGTTCCCGGTGGGGTCGCTCCCGGATTTTCGAATATGAGAATCGTGCTGGATGATGCCGCTTGTCGGCGGGTTTCCTCGGGGATCTCCTGTTTCCCCCGCCATTGCATTCCGGCTCTGCTCTGTACTCACATCACTTCACCCTCATCGGCTCCAAAGACCTCGATGTTAAGAGCCGCACAAATTTCTTCACTCACTTCAATCTCACCAACAGAGCTGTGTTTAAACCTTTGACCACTAATTAATTTTTTAAGCCCTCAACATTCCTCAAGGTTTCTTGCAAACAAGAATTTTCTTTTACCTAAAATGTAAAGGAAGTTCTAGTCGTTTTTATGTATGTGATTATAATGATAGGTATTACCTGAGCGATTACCGATTGAAATGAGAAATTTTAATAACATATTGTAACAATTTCTAAAAGTCAGTTGGCTTAACCAGGCTCTTTAAGAGATGGAGGTCTTAATTTAATATAATAGTTTATTATAATTTCCTATTTATTTACAATCACTACAAACAAAAGAGTCTCGACTAAATATCTCACAATAAATTGTCATCAATTGCAATTAACAATTGATAAATTCAATCAATGCAATCTACAATTACCTCAAGAAATTAATTTAACTAAATAACTAAAATCTGTCCCAATAAACGATGTATCAAAACTTATCGAATGTTTTTATAAATAATATATCCATATTTGGCATTCGCAATATTTACAATAATGTAGCGTATCAGAAGTTTATACAGTCGCACCTTAGCTCAGTCCAGTTCCGCTGGTCCTAATGTCATAGTTCTCTGAGCGCCCTCATGCATAGTAGTCTTCAACTCGTATATCACGCCCTCTCGTCCTTCCTCACTGCAGAAACACTCGTCGGTCATCGTATCGTATCCTCCGTCGTCGTCTGTCCTCTCTGCTTATGTCCATCGCTGCACCAGACTTAGCCCGAAATCCGCACTTCAGCTAGATGGCCTCTACCAAATATTGCTGATCCTCCGGCCACAGCTGTATGTATAGTGTTGTCGGCCGTAGCCAAAAATTTCTCCAAATACCACGTTGCGCTGAGGGTCCTAGTTCCCAGAATATAAATGCGCAGCCTTTAAAGTCGCCAACTCCTCCAGCAGGGTGCAAGAGCACTGTGACGCCAGCTAAGTCGCCTTTCAACTGTTCTCCAGGCTTCCGGGCGACGGAGGAGACCGCCTGTTGAAGAGGAGGGTCGAGGTGGTCCAACCTCCCCACAGCGCCGGATCGCGCCAAGCAGGCGCCCACGGCAAAAGCGACAGTTCGCGCCTGTAACAAAGTATCAAATGCTAGTAATGTGTATTGTTGGTGAAGCTGAAGTCTCGGCGTTGACGGGTAGCATGTGTGGTATGAATGCTAGTGGAAACGATGACGTTTACAAATACTGTATTGAGAAGTGATTCGTCTTACAGAGAACACTTAATAAGTATAAGCTGCTTTCTGAAAGTTGAGCCTGCTCAGGAACGGAACTCTATGCTACAGGATTTTGAAGACGGTCTTCTGTAGGTGCCGAGAGTCTCCTGACGATCAAATGTGTTTCAGACCCAAATTGCAAGTAAACTGCGAAGTTTGTCTGGCTTCAAACTTAACTGCTTGGCTTTTCTTTGGTTCCTAGTGTTCTTATTCACTAATATGCATGGGCATATTGTCACTTTAAAGTGAGAGTTGGGCGACACTCAATATATGTGGTAATTAACTTTTATAGAGGTTATACGAAATGTAGTAGCGACTAAATGCAATGGTACAGTAAACGAGAGTACCACGAGAAAACGCAGTGGCAGATGGCAACGTCCGCCACATTTCCCTCGTGCGAAAATCCAGTTTTGTCCCAGCTGGGAATTGAATACGATTTATTACATTAAACAATGTAGCGACTTATGTTGACATTTATGGCCAAGTCCTTCAACGAGGCAGAGAGTCAAAGTAAATAAAGTGTTAGATATAAACGCCTTATATATTCTTTGACAGTAATTGTTTTCCGAGTTAGGTGTCTCAACTTATTATGCGTCCATTATAACTCGACAGTTATTAAAATTAAGTTTCGGCATTTCGTTTCAAATAAAAACCCTACAGAAAATATAAAAGAGGAAGTCGCCAACAATAACTTCCTTTGAAGGAAACCTCAGCGTATGAACGTCCTAAAGGGCAGCTACAAAAAATACAAGAATCTCAATTTGGCGTTTTGATCCGTGTTCTTATCTTGGGAAACACGACTATCTATGGGCGGGCGAAATGGTTGAATTGAAGGAGGGTGGAAAGGGGTGGAGCAATTAGGCCGTAATGGCTTCTTCGCATCTGCGAACAGTGGATGAGGGGATGCTGAAGGATAAATCGCTTAAGGCGGTGGCGGATCGTCGAGAACAAAAGAAGTTGGACAGGGAGGGCCCCCTCCCCCTTTCCGTCTATCCATCCTCCTCACTCAATTCATTATCATCCCACGCCTCCTTCACCCCTTCATCTCTTCTCGCTCCTCCGCGCAAGAAACGGCGGGAAAATTGCTCCGAGGGAATACGGGGGAAGTGTAAAAGGTTTGAAATACGAGGAGCAAGTTCTGCAGAAACTCATCTTTTTGACAAAGTAGACCGCTCGCTGGTCTGGATAGCAAATGCGCATTTTGACTTACGGCTGCATTGCTCGTCGTCCCATCCTGTGGAATAGCTCGGACGTTATTAAATGGCTGCCAGAAACTTGTGAATGTCCCAGTGGTGGTGCACCAGACATCTCACTCTCTTGGTCCCTGGTTACAACACGCGCTTTTCGTACGGAGATGTGGGGAGTTTCAGCAAATGCCATCGTGGCGCGGCAGATTTCTCGTGGTGCTCCCGTCCAGTGAACGGGACTGGGTCGCTTATCGGGAGCCGGCTTACATGGTGGAAACAATAGGCGATGTGGAATTTTCCATGACAGGAAGTGCAGTGGTCTCCTGTGTATCAGAATATAGTAAACTATGCTGCGCAAGGCTAGCGGTGTTCACAGAACTGGACACACGACAAGAAGAAAAGTGAAAGAGAATCGCAGCCCTGGTTCTTTCTTCACTGCGTCGCTGCTCCTTCCTCGTCCACTTTACCACCCATTAAACTTTTCTGCATAGCGACAGACCTGTTTCTCAGATAGGGCAGACGGCTCCGCCGTGACCACCGAGAATGCAAGGCTTTACAACCTCCGCTGGCAAAGCTAATGACGTGACGAGTAAAGGGCGAATATAAGCGCCCAATATGGCTGGCAGCTTGGTTAGTTTAGACATGTGGCGGGTCTTATTTGGATGGAAACTGTGGCGTACCTTTAATAACACTCCACGGTGTATAACTTGTGTGTTCCTCAGTGGTTTGGAAATTTCTCTGATTGGCTAAAAAGTGCACATCGGATGCCTGGAAATCATGAAAGTAACTGCGTGGATTAACGCTATTTCGCGAGAGAACTACGGTGCTCACAAAGTGTTCACGTTTAAGTATCAACTTATCAACCTTATTGAATTTCAGTAAAAAAAGTAACATTCAAGTAATATTATAAATGCAGTGCGTGTTTCACGAGTACTAACATTAGCAACAGCAAAGGTTAAATTTTTAGCCTACTTTCCGAAGGAAAGAAAGGAATATGAGATCACTTTCCTGTGTATGTTCTGTGTTATGTGTGTGTATGTGTGTGTGAAGGTGTGTGACTCTGGGTTTGTCCCCTCAACCCCCCCCCTTCCTTTTCTAATTTCTGAACTCGAGAACCGAATTTCACCAAACTCGGTACACATATAGTACTAAGTAAGGACAGCTGACTTTTATGGTTTTCGACCTCGCCAAGCACTTACTTCCGAAATGGCGGACATTTTAAAATATAGTATGAGATGTGATATATCGGAAACCATTCAACATTTTTAAACCAAATTTTATATTCTGACAGCGCAAGGTGTAAGTATTGAATTTAGAGGTGAATATTGTTGTTGGTTTGCCATTTTGGGAGATACCGCCACATGAAAAATAACGATTTTACATTATATCTCGGAAACTACTCAACCAATTTTCGTCAAATTTGGAACATAAGTAAAAATATAATAGGCAAATAAAAAAATTTTAGTAACTGATCTTTATTAGGATTTTTTTTTAAGAAAGCGGCCATACAAATATTTTAGGTTTATTTGGTATAACTACCTTACCGTTTGACCAATTTCAACCAAACTTTTTACTCTGACAGTATCTATTACAAACTTCATATAAGAAAAACAAAACCACTTTTGTTGGCCTTTTGTAAGATAGCACTACATGAATAAATAAAGTTTCTGTGTAATATCTCGGGAAATAATTGATCGATTACTACAAAATATTGCAAACAAGGAGTACTGCGGTAGGTAATGTTAAATTACATGTTTTAGAAATATCAGAAAATCATTTTCAAAATGGCGGCCATATAATTATTTTAGTTTCATACATTAAATCGTTGAAACCTTGTAATTAATTCCAATGAAAATGTCTTTCCTGGCTGTATATATTACAACCATCTAATGTGTCCACACAAAAACTTGTGTCTAATATTTTGTAAATTAGTATCACATGACAAATTAGAATTACGTGTTATCTCCGAAAAAAACAACGAATTTATACTAAATTAGGCAATCAAGTAGCAATTTGGCAGGCCGTGTAAACATATAAATTTAGAGAGTGCCAGATACTTATACTTTCAATATTGCTATCATATAAACATTTAAGCTCAGAATTATTTGTCTGCGAAATTACTAAACAAATTTCAACTTACTTTTGTGTGCTGGCAGTTTAAATTATATTCATCAAAATGGTCTATGCAGAGCCTCATTTCTCCGCAATTTTGTATGATAGCCCCGCATGAAATAATACCGTTGTTATGTCGTATTTCGGGAAACAATCAACAGATTTCTTTAAAATGTGGCAATCAAGTTGTGCAATGGTAGGCCATATTAATGTATATGTTTTAAGTATGTATATCTGTTATCTTCTGAATGGCGCCTATGCAAAAATTTTAGCTTAGTGTGCTCTATCTACGAAACTATGTTACATATATACATATAACTTTGTATGTTGTACATATTACAATCATGGAATGTGCTAATACAAAACCATTTTAACTTCATTTATGAAGATCGTCACGTGAACAATGGAGGTTTTATTCCATATGTCGAGTATCAATCAACCGATACATACGAAATTTTCACGCAAGTTTTGCTACAATAGGGGATGTAAATTAACACGTTTTATGTGCGGCAAGCATGTTTTAATGGGGTTTATATAAACAATATATATTAATTTGTTATAGCTATTTCAAACGTTTCAACAAAATTCAAACAAATTTTGTATGCAAACAGTATTTATTAGAAGCATCATTGTCGCATATAGAGATCCTCTTTTGCCGGATTTTTGGCAAAGTAGTGTCATGTGAGTAAAACGAACATTTTGCCGTATTTCCGGGATTATTCAAGTTACTTCAAAAAATGTTGCACACCTACGGAAGGCCATGTAAAGTTGCATGATTTAAATAGGGTTCCTCTTTGATTTTCGAAATGGCGGCCATATGAATGTTTTGATATGTTTGAAATATCTATTTAACAATTTAACCAAATTCAAGAAAGCTTTTTATGGTGACAGTATCTATTAGAAGCATAGTTTAAAGAACGTTTTTTTAGGAAATTTTGTAAACTAGCACCGATTACGAAAATAAGGTATTTATGGTGTATCTTTGGTTCCAATCAACTAATTTACACGAAATTATTTATGTAAGTAACGTTACGGTAGGCCATATAAATTTATGTGTTTTAAGTGGCTCACACACTTTCATTTCAAAATAATGGCAGTGTTAAATTTTTCATGTTAGTGAACCCTATCATTCAAAACATTAGGCTGATTACATCTGAAGTTGATGCCCCGAATCCTACCTCTGTGATGCAGTTGATCGCAAGCCAGCTTAATTTTACGATTTTTTCTAAATTCGAATATTGGTTAAGTCCCTCGAGTATTTTAATTATATTCGTAATTTTTAAAATGTGTCTGGTTTCATCTCTAATGGCATTGCTGTCAATGACACGTCAACGCCTACCTGCCATCTAAACTTTTAAGAACTTCACTAAAATTTATTTGCACTCATGTAGATGAAAGTAGGCTCATCAGTTTTGAGTTACTTCTTGTTTTTTAATGATTCTGCGAGTGTATTATTAAGTTATATTTCTGAACACATTTAATAGAACAAAAATTAAGAAATAGCCTACAGCTAGGTTATTCTGTGACATTAACTAATTTTTCAACATCGTTCTTAACTTGCTTACAAATGGCAACAGACTGAAAGCAGATTAAGTAATTTATTATTCAGTACTGCCCATTTTATTTTACAGGATTGTGACATATTTCAAAAAAATGCAGTGAAGTGATTGTATTGCCCACCATCAGTGACGTCACATTGAGGTTGTAATGCCTTAGCCTTATAGTCTATATGGTCATGACTCCGCTTGAGCCAGTCTCCGCCCATCCGTGTTGACTTCACTTCAACCAGCCACAGCCTGCAGATATTCAGTTGAGACTTGTTGTGTTTTTTCTAAAAGCACGTGTATCAATTTGGTTAAAACGATAATATGATTAATATTTAATTGAGGAATAACATTTGACGAATTATTTTATAACGGAAACTATAACTTTTCAAAACAATGCGTTCGTTTTTAAATCTATTTTATCTGCCAGTTGTTTAAGCAAATATTTTTCTAACAGAGCGACGGATTTCTGTTGAAGTTTTCACTATGCCGTAGATGTGTACTTTTTTTTATTACGCCACGAATTATTATGCTAAACAAAATGGTCAGAGATATTAAATGTTCAGAAAAATATATGCACTGCAGTATTTTTTAAATTGACTGAAAAATTAGTATTTTACTCTAGAAACACGCCATTACAGAGCCATGTTGTCACAGAAAACCAACACGGTGACGTGAATACATATACTGAAAATATGCGAAGAATAACTGTAGTTATAAATATTCATGCAAAATCCCACAAGAAATTTCGTCTAAATATAACAAACAAAATGAGATGAAATTAACAGAACGATTAACTAAACTAACGAACATCAAAGTAGGAGAAAAATAACTAACACCGAAGCTGAAGCATACATATTGGTAGAAAACTGGACGACGCAACGATGTCAAAACAGAAATACACATTTGGTTTTCTTAGACGAAATACTAGCCTGTAGAATTTTAACTAATATTGTCTTTTTTTCAGTATATGTTTTCGTGTTATCATCTGAGTTTTCTGTGACGACATATTTCTTCATTTGCGTTTGTTACCAATAAAATTTTTAAAACTAATTACTCGACCCAACTTCAAGAATCACGTAAAATATTTTCAAACAATGCTTGGTGGTAAATATTTCCATTGTCAACAGCTGACAGGGATATGCTAGATGTGATAGAACATATATGATGACTTCTAAAGCACCAAATGACATTCCTGTTCTTTTTATAGCGTATTTTTAAAATCAACCTCCATTTGTGCCTGTCCATTCGAAAATGAGATGTCCTTGGGCTCCCCTCTTGAAACGTGTTGGAATTTGTTCTCAAGGAACACAAATAAGGAAATATTATGGAGATAAATATAACAATTGTCAAGAGAGAGAGATATAGGGAGTTGCCGCTGGAAAAACTAGGCAGGATAAAATAATAATTGGAACACAGATAAAATAAACGACCTCAAGAGAACAAATCAAATATATATCTAATCTGCCAGTTATTGGGAACTATATTCAATCAATGAATTCGATAAATCTCTAGATATGAATTAAAATGTAATGTACAGTTCTCTGAAAACAATACGGTAACATAAAGACATAAAAGCATTATGTAAAATTAACAAATGAACATGAGATATGGACACTAAATAAACTAAAAAGTGCTATATCATTAACAATATATTGGAATAAACATTCACTGCTCAAGAAGTTTTGCATTAAACGAAAGGTCATACAAGCTCCAACGTTATTGCTCGGAATGCATTTCCAGAATAATGTTTACGCATTTTCCTAGCTTTTTTGTCTGAATTTATGTTTCCCACTTGACTGTAGTTCACATGTGGTGCGCTGTTTCTGTGACAGACGAATGTCAGCTTGTTTTCTTTCAGCGATATGGAGACTGTTAGTGAGGGCTTGACTGCAGAAGTGACCGGATCTTGTTCCAGAACACAATAACAAAGTTGTAATGTGCTAGGATCGTTTCTCCCGTACAAAGTTGTGTTGTGGAACGTACGATCACTGAAACTGTGGGTGTATCACAAAATGATCAGTCTGTAATCTGGAGGCGATACAAAGNGGAACGTACGATCACTGAAACTGTGGGTGTATCACAAAATGATCAGTCTGTAATCTGGAGGCGATACAAAGAGACTGATAATGCTAATGATCAACCACGTTCTGGTCGCCCGAGGGTCACAACATCTGCTCAGGAGCGCTATGTGGGAATTAATGCATCCCCGAGCAATACCTCAACAGCAAGGGAGATACAAGTTCGTATTTTAGCAATTTTGGGTGTACNCCGGATCTTGTTCCAGAACACAATAACAAAGTTGTAATGTGCTAGGATCGTTTCTCCCGTACAAAGTTGTGTTGTGCAACGTACGATCACTGAAACTGTGGGTGTATCACAAAATGATCAGTCTGTAATCTGGAGGCGATACAAAGAGACTGATAATGCTAATGATCAACCACGTTCTGGTCGCCCGAGGGTCACAACATCTGCTCAGGAGCGCTATGTGAGAATTAATGCATCCCCGAGCAATACCTCAACAGCAAGGGAGATACAAGTTCGTATTTTAGCAATTTTGGGTGTACGAATTGCTGAACAGACCGTTAGCAATCGTCTTCCATATGGAAGCCTACATCCTGTAAGACACATGAAACGCCCTTATCGCAGCAGACAACATCGACAGAACCGTTTGCAACGGGCACGGGATCATGAAGAATGGACAGCTGAAGAATGGTCTTATGTTTTGTTCACTGATGAGACGAGAAGTATTTTTTAGGCAAGGTTAAGAAGTCCATGCATACCGAGGTGGAGGAATCCTGGTCTGGGCAGGAATCATGCTTGCACATCGAACGCCTTTACCGCTAACTGTATATCCGCAATCGTAGCGGTTGGGGACTCCACAAATCGGATATCCCGTCAGTTCTCTCTGTGTGTGGTTCGCGGCGGTCTCCAAGATCCTACGTGTCGTGTGCATGTGCCTTACTCTGCCCACTGCGCCCACAACGTGCTACGGTAATATCCACGCGACCAGTACGGCACGTAATACGCCGAGTCCACCATCCCACTTACCGCTGCTATACGATTTTTTTTTATAAACTAAACTATTCTACTTGTTAAGCCATACCGAACAAACACTGTCTTCTATTATTTTTTAATTTAAAGTTAAATTAGGATTAAAGTTATTAAGTTAATTTGCAAATAAAGTAAAAACAACAGGCTATGTATGACTTTTAAAGTTACCGTGTAGGGTAAGGTTTTTAATTACCTTTATATTCTTATTATTATAATATTAAAATTAGGGATGGTGTGATAAGTCTTTATTAATTAATTTTGGGTTTTCTCTATTTTTGTTGTAGGGAAAAAGGGGTGGACCCCCTGTAAAAAAACCCTGATGCACTGTCATTATTAATATAAAGATTCACTGTTTTTACACTGGAATTGTTGTTGATATCATCGTTGTACTGGTTTTCTGCTTCAGTTTTTCTTATGGTGGCTGGCCTGCTGCTTCACTGGAGCTGTATCTGGTGCTGGATGAGAGTTGAAGTCTATGAGGCTTGCCCTCCCTGAGATGCACAGTGGAGAATGGAGGTCTTTTGAGTTTGGGTATGTGCGCTGTGAGTGAGTAGATGAGGGGGTTTGTATGTTCTTACAGCCTGTCTCTGAATGCTTTGGTGAGTTTCTGTAGCTGGTGTATGAGGTTCTGTGTTTTTGTTTTCTTTAGTAGTGTTTTCCTGTGAGTGAGACAGGGTGAGTTGCTGATGATGCATAGGGCTTGGTATAGGGTGGTGTAGAGTGGTTGGTGGTGTTTTGCTGCTGAGGTGACCCAGATGGGGGCAGCATATGTAAGAAGAGGGATGATGGCTGTTTTGAGTACTGTGATTTTTGTGTGCATGTCTATGTGAGTTGGTGATAAATAGGTGTTAGTTCCCTGATGGCTCCTCTTGCTTTTCCTGCGGTTTGTTTAATATGTTGTATGAAGTGTAGTCTTGTGTCTATGAGCACCCCCAGGTACTTGGCGTTGTTATCCCATTGTATGGTGTTTCCCTGAAGTTGTGCTGGTGAAGGGGTGTCAACTCTGTGTCTTTATTAATGAACGTATATAAAATGAAAATACTCGATAAACAGGAGTTATAGTTAAGAAAAACTTTGCAATAATTAATTTTATTTGTTGGCCCTACGTTTTTGATATAAGAAAACTTAATATAAATAACCCTGTCAGTTTCATATAATATATTATTTTGTGTTAAATACCCCCAAAGTCGGTTATCATACAACTGGTGAATATCGCACGTATTTACGGAATTTTGTGGACCGTAATTGATGTTATATTGATAACAAAACTAATGTGGTAAATTTTTCCAAATTCAGAGTTTTTTTAGTATACAAAGTTTTCATATAAATTTTGTTTAACCTAGAGTATTACTCTTAGGACGCAAAACAACACGATAATGTTGATCCGTGGTCTCTTGGGTTCCTTCCTGATTTGACAGTTTGCCGATGAGATCTAGGTTTCACTTGTTGGCGCACAATCGCATATAGANATAACACGATAATGTTGATTCGTGGTTTCTTGGGTTCCTTCCTGATTTGACAGTTTGCCGATGAGATCTAGGTTTCACTTGTTGGCGCACAATCGCATATAGAGGCATTACATGGCAAGGGCAATTAGTGCATTATTTTTAACGTAAATAATTTTCGTTGACAGCAGTATTTAGGAAAATTATGACCACTGAAAATTAATAGTAAATCGAGTTAGTCTCGGGTACATTACTGAATTTACCGAAAATTGCTCTTGGGGAAAGTGGCTTGCCGCTGTGTCGAATGGGCTGCAATACGAGGGATAGAAAGGCAGATTGCTCATTTACATAATTACCAGCGAATTTCTGAATGAGGGAATTGCAAAACGAAAACACATAATTTTTTTTATTTGCGTGTTTAGTAATGACATATTTTCTGTGGGCTGAGGATTCAGTTGGTGTGATTACCATTAATAATCCATATATTAACAAATAATGCTGAAAACATTGCTGGAATTGTGTTGGTCGTTAGAAAAAAGTAATCAGCCACAAACTGCCATTGTCGATATGGAGACGCCAGTTCTCAATCCAAGGCACTACTGCTTCTCCGAAACGAAATTTGTACTTGAAGGGAGCTAGTAAGATGCAATTACGTAAGCTTCAATAATATTTTTTCAAGTACTAAATATATGGTTTTAACCTATAAATAAGAGTAACTGAATCATAATGAAAAAAAGGATCCCAGAATACATGATTGGTAACTTGAGTACTAGCAGTTCCTTAACAATGGGAAATTGTGGCATATTCTCAAGGCAAGGTTTTATTGTAGGCATGTTTTCTTATGTGCTCCCGTTTCCTTTACTATCTTCTTTCTGCCTTATATATACCCGTCTTTCATTCAAGTATAGCAGCCGAATTTCAGCGATATTTATCATTTAACATTTCCTCAAACCAGAATCATTGTCAAGATCTCTATAGTAAATTTTAAATGGGAAAATAATCTTTACGTAATTTTGAGAAAGGAAACGTAGGGGAGGCAGTGTAGGGGAGGGCTCTCCCGAACGCTCGCCATTGGAGGGAGGGAAACCCCGTGACACTGGTGTTGCTATACACACCAAACTGATACCATTTGGTTTGTAGATGTAAGTAAAATTAGGAAATTTTAATTAACTCTTTTATTTAATTACGACCTCCATCCCTTAACGAACTTGTTTTAGCCCACTGGTTCTCAGAAAAATGTAACACTGGTGTCAGAAGTGGAATGGAGACATTTTAATTAAACACAATANTAAGTAAAATTAGGAAATTTTAATTAACTCTTTTATTTAATTACGACCTCCATCCCTTAACGAACTTGGTTTAGCCCACTGGTTCTCAGAAAAATGTAACACTGGTGTCAGAAGTGGAATGGAGACATTTTAATTAAACACAATAATTGTAATTAAGGTAACAGTATATTATTAACTAGTGATAAAATTTTGCANTAATTGTAATTAAGGTAACAGTATATTATTAACTAGTGATAAAATTTTGCAGTAATAGGTTCAGGAATTATTTATACATTTATTTGTGAATGCTAACTAGGAAAATGTCGGTGGAGATAGAAACCATCCGTGCTTTGACCGAAGAACTGGTTAGCCGAATAAATAGCGTTGTAGGTAGTGTTTATGAAAATGTAAATAGTCAAATTGGTAGTGCTAATGAAAATGTAAATTGTCGAATTAGTAGTGTTAGTGGACATGTGGATAAAAAAACATAAAGTATGAACGAAAATGTGGATAGAAAAATAGACAGTGCGAACGAAAACGTGGATGAAAAATATACAGTCTGAACGAAAATGTAGACCGAAAGCTAGAAGGTGTAAACGAATTAGTGAACAATAAAATAGACTGTGCGGACAAAAAAAAAATTGGCAATGTGATGGTCAGTGTGAATGAAAGGATGGACAGTGTTGAGCAGGAGATGAAACACGAAGTAAGCGCCCTCAAGAACGAATGGCAGGAATTCTTGCAGCAGAAGGGGAGAAGACATACAGCGGCCGAGAAGGGGCAGAGATAGAACCCCACCTAGCCGGTGAATGTGGACAGCGAAGAGAAGGTAGTAGTCGCTGCCAATACAGCCATCTCAGGAGAAACCCAGCAGTTTTGCAGTGTGGATACGCCTCAGCCAGGGGTGGGTAAAGGGGGCGTCACAATAAAGCCCGCCCCTTACGATGGACAGACACCTTGGCGCGAATATCAGCACCAGTTCGAGATTGTTGCCGCCCTGAATGGCTGGACGGAAGAGCAGCGGGGTGTATTACCTGGCGGCTGTACTAAGGGGAACTGCATTAAGTATACTGCAGTCGCTGCCAGAACGACATCGGCTGGACTACTCTACATTGGTGTCGGCTTTGAAGCTGCGATTCGGCGACCAATACCTGCGACACGCTCACCATGCCCAACTGCGAAGCTGCATCCAGCGACCACGGGAACCACTGCAGGAGCTGTGTCAGGACATCATGAGACTCTCACACCTGTCTCTGGAGGGGTGCTCTGAGGAGGCTCGGGATGTTATCGCAGTCGACTTTTTCGTGGATGCTATTACCGATGCGGATGTGCGCCGAGCTGTACGTCTGGCATCGCCACACAACATGCAGAATGCCCTGCCCCGAACATTGGAGGTGGAATCTACGAAGAAGGAGCCAACGTTCCAGCATGCAGTACAGGCAGCTACTCCGTGCAATAACGACGATGGGATAGCATCCGGGATGTCTTGAGGAAGTTCGAAACGACAATGAAAGACATTTCTGCCATAGTCTATGCTACGAAACCAAGTTATTGTCCACCTAAGCGTCGGGAATGTTGGAAGTGGGAGTGTGGCCGAACGGGACACTTGAGAATCCAGCAGTGACCACAGAGAAACTACAGGACCCGGCATGCAGACGTGAGGACGGCCAAGAACTTGTTAAAAAGACTGAAGATGGTGGTAGGGGAACTTTTGAACTCCGTAGAGGCTGCGACATCTGTCCCTCGTCGACGGAGGCGCCGAGAATGCTGGAACTGTGGAAAGGAGGGACACTAACGAGCCTGGTGTCCAGTGGCTTCACCCGAGACTAGTAATCGCGGAACCGGCAAATGTACAGCTGCACGAACAATTGGAACTGACAGCCACAGTAATGCCTATCCAAATCGCAGTCCCATCGAAACAACTTGTATCATCCTATCTGAGAGAATGAATAAAGATTGCTAGATGGTGGTCGAAGAAGAAGGATACTGGAGTCGGACTGCGTAAGAAGTCACCCCGCAGTTAATGCAGGCGAGGAAACGAGAGAAGTTCAGTTTACAGATGAAGCTGCACATATGCATCTTCGTGAGAAGGAAGACAGCCAGGGGACGTGAGACGAGCATATCCCAGTGTGTAGTGGCATTAAGAGGAACACTCGATATGGTCCGATAGTTGCAGACAATGCATTCAGGGAAGGACGGCTAGTGTGGCTGTATGAAAGGAAATCCTTCGGGGTTACACATCTCACTGCCAAAGATGTTGGAAAGGCTCTTACCAAATTTTGAAGCTAGTAAATGACACTTCCTTCAGATCTATTGCCGGGACTCCTTGAAAGAAAAGTCTAAACATGAACATATTGACCGACTGGCGCTCTACGAAGGTCCAGATGTTGGAGAGCCTGTTTGGGACGAACATACTTAAGGAGGGGGCAGTGATACGCGCTGTAGCTCGCACCGGCCGCGAGCTCCCTTTATGCGCGGTCCGGCTCTGTGCGGGGTGACACACCTCAACCCTCCCTTACTCCAGACATACGTACTCGCAGCCTCGTCAACGCCCTCCACCTCCCGGGCAACCGGAGGAATGACTGACAGCGGTGACATAGCTGGCATCCTTCTCCCACCTGCTGGAGAAGCCCACAAGTGTACAGGACGCGCAAGGATATTCTGTGAATTAGGATCCTCAGTACAACGTGATATTTAGAGAAATTTCTGGGTGATGGCCTACTGCCCTATAAATATAAGCCACAGTTGGACAGTCGGCAATCTTGGTAGCAGTCTTTTAGCTGAGTGCGGTAATTGAGCGACGTGCAGAGAACTGACGACGGCTCGAGTTTGCGAGGACACGGCGGACGAGGTGTTTGCGGTTTTTAAAGGTCGAGGGGGCGTGAAACCCGACGAGTGAAGACTACTGTGCGTAAGGGCGCTCGGAGAACTCTTGAACATTGAGGACTGGTTGGACCTGGACTACACTTAGATGGGACTGAATAAAATGTCATACGGACTTTATTTTAAATATTGGAGCTGTAAAGTATTGACATATTATTTGTAAAATAACTGAATAGGTTTTGATGCACTGTCTATTTTGACTTATTTTTAATTATTTAATTATTTTAATTTATTTGAGATAGTAAATTGTATTGTTTGAAGTCATTAATTGTAAACAGTAAGTGATATAAATTTATTGTGAGATGATGAGTCAAGAAAATTTTGATTGTAGATATTGTAAATATAATTTGAAAATTATAATTAACTATTTTATTTAATTAAGACCTCCATCCCTTAACGGACTTGGTTTAGCCCAATGACTCTGAGAAAAATAATATCAATATAATTTTTGATAAGTGATGTTAAAACTGGTGCTTATGTTTGCATAAATAAGTTAATTCCGTGGCAAGGTTAGATGTTAATAAAATTAATATACATTTGCTAGTGCACCTCAATTATTAACTATTCGACACGTTCAATTAGTAAAATTGTTATTTACAAGGGAGGCAACCATTGATAAAAAAAAGTTGATAAAAAAAAGAGATAGTGTATGAGTTCGAAATAAAACCTGTTCGTGAAGTGAACTAGTCTGTCAATGTACATCAGGAATTAGGAAGCTATAGACACTAATACAGTAACATATAAAATGTGTTACACTTTAAGAGGTTTCACAAGAAATCAGTGGGAAATTTCCATGTCCCTTATTAAAACATGTTTTTGAAACCTAAAGCAAATTTTTTCTACCTGTATTTTATCACGTACTAAACGTTAAATAATAGGAAATCCTATGGCCAGAAGACTGTAAGCCAAATACATGTCTTCCTTTAACATATTAGGTCATTCGTCAATTATCCGCCACCCTCGGGCATTGTACATGCATCTGTTTACTGTCACATTTTCATAAATGTATCAGAATTTCCAAAAACGTATACAATAACAAACACCTTTCTTATCATGGACGAACGGGAATTTTTTTTACAGTAGTCTGTCATGAAATGAGTTCTCGAGTTTTAAAGGTTTCCTCTTAACACAATGTAAGCATCGATGTTGGTTTCAGATTGATCACTTGTTCACCCATCAGCCAATAAAAGTGTGGGGTTGAAGTTGGCAATGATCAACACGAATGAACTAGAGCAATGGTTTGCAACCTGCTCCCTTTGCCGCCATTAAGAAGTCATAAAAAGGAGCAGAGCCACACAGGACTTGTACACAGACAAAATTTTAATATTAGCGAAATAATTTCTAAAATAAACCACAAATAGTGTAAGTTTGACAAAATTATGCCAGAGATGGCTTGAGAATCTTTATTGTAGTCGAAAGGTGGCAGGTATAAACTGTATAGCGAACAACGGTGCTAGATTGTGTGTCGCATAACGTGCCACGTTAGCTGGCTTACATTTAATTGAGAACCCTGGAATAAACCTTCGAAAAAAACTGTTGTGTCTCTAACTATATGTATTATAATCAGTGACTCGCGTACTTTCATTAATGTTGCAATGGAGTTGGGAAATTAGCTATTTGGCTACATGTGTTATCGAATGATTAATGCTTAAATATAAATTAGGTGTCAACTGAAACCTGTTTCTCTTTACTTCGCTGCCAATGTAGTAAGAATTGGCGTAATATTAGCACATTTATTAATGCAATGATTGAATACCCAGTGTATTTTGAGCAATGGCCGAATACAGCATCCAAGTGAACGGCAATGTTAAATGTTAAACGCGATAGAAAGACACACAATTAAAATCTCTTTTCGTCTTCCTCGTTAAAGAGCTGCGGGAGCTACAAACCAGTAGTAGCTGAACGCACGAGTTTTCTAAGCACATGGAATCGAAGGACGTAATCATACATCCTGGAATGGGAAGTGTAGAGGAGAAAAAAACATACTAAAGATGAGGTAGAACGGTTTTCGTCTTCGCATATGTCCCCGATATCAACTCGCCCATCACCGACAGACCCATCATTTTATATTAATGAAATACCTTCTCCAAAGTGCGTCCCGCTCTTAGATTGCAGTAAAGAGTGCACGACGCGCGCTGTTTCCAGATGACTAGACTTGTCAACAGCCAAGAAGTTATGCCGTGTTGGCAGAAAGTTCATACGTACACAAATATGAAACACAAATTGTCCAGTTGTATAGTAATGTAAAAATATACCATTATTTGATTGGCTTCCCACTGCAATCTAAGAGTGAGGCGCACTTAAACTTGTACATATTTTCTAATTTCTGTAAATCCACTAGAATAAAATGTAAAAAAATCGGGTTAACTTTATAAATTGTAATTAAATTTTTAACTATAAATTGTATGGAAATAATACTGTACATATCAGACTACAAATATAGGAATGTTGAGCGTCGTTACTTTACAAAGTTGCCAACTTCCCTATGTATTTGTCTCTTTCCGGAGCTCATGTAGAAACGCTACCATGTATTTATGGGAAAAACCTGTAAAACTCGCTGTTTCTCAAAACACGTTTTCACTCGCATGATAGATTTGCGAATAATTTATGAAAGTGCTTATAGGGGGTAACTCTAATTTAAATATATATATATATATATATGGAAAGTTGTGAAGGTTGAAGTCGTACCTTTCGTTCAGCACTCTTCTGGAGCCGTATTACGACAACACCTAACCACATGTTTCCATTAATGTCTAGACCGTCTTCGAAGCAAGGCAGATCACCGGTTCTTCTCTGGCCTGCATATTTACTCGATATATCACCTATTTATCATGTCTAGGATATGGGGAAAAAAAGTGTGCAGTTAATTATGAATCCGATAAATTGTAGTTTTGGTGAGGTTGAAGAACGCGCCTCGTTCTTGCAGCCGTAGTTCAGCGTGGTTTTTACAGAGAGCAGTGCGAACGCTGTCATTACGCTTTATCTGTGAAAACTGTTTTACTACACCTAAAAATCACTAAAAGCATCAAAGAGTGACTCATTATTTTTCCCACGTTGTATTTTAAAACTTTGTTTAATGAAATAAACCTGTTGATCGTGTATGTATACAGCTCCACTCTCAGAGCGCTTATAAGAATTCTTTCAGCGAACATCCCCTGTTGCGGGAATGATGCGAAAGAGAGAAAGCAGCCAACAAACACCCTTCTGTGTTTACAGATAAGACCTGAGCGGGAGCACATGCTTCTTTTCTCTACGTCATCCTTCGGCCTTATCTCGTCATCCCACGTCCATTTATCATCCCCCCTCCACCTTCTTCTTCCACCACAACGACTGTTGCTTCGGCTTAGGTCTACAAGTCTCAAGCGATAATATTTTATCTTCGGCGTGGCTGTAGATTATTGGGAACGAATGACGTACACTTGTGTAAAACATAATTTTCTCTAAAAGCCTCGTCGCCTTCACGAAGAAAAATTGATTCATGGTAAGTGTCGAGCGACATCCGCACTTTGCTCCCACTTGAAGTAAGGTTAACATGGATGAAACGAGAGGAGGATTACACCAAGTTGACCAGGCAGCATTAATCTAAAGACGCTGGGATCTTTCTCAGCCAGTCTGGATAATGACAACAGTAATAGCGGCGTAATACGACCAATAATGCGCAGACTGTTGGTGTGCCGCTGGTCTGGGTTGCGGGAGGCTCTGGGATCGAATAATATGTATGCAAGCATGAGTGTTATTTTAAGTTATGTCATAAGTTAATTTAAAAGCTGTCCTCTAACAAGCCTGCGGGCATAACACCGAGGGGCGTTAACAAACTCTTTACAGTACAAGACTACCAATAATGAAAGCGTTCCAGAAAACCAACCGGCCATCGGCAATATGCGCCCCGCTTCCCACGCGCAAAAATTCTGGTCTAGAATTCAGGGTTGAAGCATATATCGCTGTTTGTCGTCATGTAAACCATTTGCCACGGAAACCCCTTACAGCTTATATCATAGGTAATTCACTGTTAATTGAGTACTTTTTTTAATAAACCTCTGAAAGGTACCAATGCACTTTTCTGTATACATATATTTCAATTGACACTGTCTTTCTCCCTGTCAAAATGGTAACAAAATAGAGAAAGTTGTTCCAAGTATAAACTTATAGTGTTCGGTACACATTTGTGAATGCTGAAATTATTTATTTTGTTGCGTGTTGTTTTAATGCATTGAAGTGTTAGAATGAGCAGATGCGTAAGATGTGTACTTCTTAATTCCCATGTTTCACTTGACTGACACATGAATAAAGTAAGCAGGCCTATGGCAATGTTTTTTTTACATACGGTGGAAGAATACAGAATTTGCATACAAGTACATACTAAGCAGGGCTTTCAAAAGTACTCAGTATACCGCGAACAGCCTATATAAATATTCAATGTTATACATTCCCAAAGTGAAAATTTCTTAATTATTATACGCAAAATGTTTTCGCTATTTTATGGTCTCTTTATTAACTACGCATTTAAACATTTNAAAATTTCTTAATTATTATACGCAAAATGTTTTCGCTATTTTATGGTCTCTTTATTAACTACGCATTTAAACATTTGATTTTTAGTACAAGTTAGTGGAAGTAGATAATTTTCTCCTTATTTACAAGAAATAATTAAGCAAATCTTAAAGTCAGTGAGAAATGTTCGCCCACTTCAAGTTTTTGTAATGGTAAGCCGCTACAAGGTCGACCATNAAAATTTCTTAATTATTATACGCAAAATGTTTTCGCTATTTTATGGTCTCTTTATTAACTACGCATTTAAACATTTCATTTTTAGTACAAGTTAGTGGAAGTAGATAATTTTCTCCTTATTTACAAGAAATAATTAAACAAATCTTAAAGTCAGTGAGAAATGTTCGCCCACTTCAAGTTTTTGTAATGGTAAGCCGCTACAAGGTCGACCATNACAAATCTTAAAGTCAGTGAGAAATGTTCGCCCACTTCAAGTTTTTGTAATGGTAAGCCGCTACAAGGTCGACCATTACTTCATCAAATCCTCTATCGCCGCAATAACTACCCCGCAAAATATGCAAAGAGCTTCAGAAGGAAATAATATACATGCTGCACGAGATTTATTGCTACTACAAAACAAATTATGATGATAAAAAAATTTATACTAGTAAATCGGCGTGTTTGCAGTGGGAATCAGTACTCGATTCAGTTGAATTATTTCTTAATAATTATGAATGACCGTTACTTCAGTGAAATGAATGACATTTCAGAGATTCCACTTTAGCTGTTTTCAGCGTATCACAGTTTTTGGGATGGTAATAAAGATACTAATATATTTTTCTTTTCTGCACTATACCGATAGCGAACTTAATCAAACGGGCGAGTGACTGGGAAGGTTCAGTTAATGAACTACGTCACAATTTGATAATGGAGAAAAGGAAAACCTCTCGGGTAAAACTGTCTTCCCCTTTTCCAGTTTCACGAAATTCAGACAGCCGGAATCGAAATCACGACCTCCCCAATGTGAGTCAGCCACGCTTCCACATGACCTACATACTCTGTCAAATTTCAGTAAAATTGGGTCTTTTTTTAAATGTTAGATTATAATTAGTAAAATAATTATGTATTTCTATTTAAAAAAGCTTGCCCGCACACTAACTGCGGATTTGGAACTAACATCCTTCACACCACGTTCGCGTGCAACTGGTTTCCCCAAATTCGATTGACAGACAACGAAAATGCAACGTGTATAACGAATCAGCCTTATTCCTCCAGCATTTACATTTTCAGGTAGGTAACTTGAGATTCTCGATGTACAGAGAGTAGGATATATAACTTAAAAAAAAATAACTGAGCTACAGGTAATATCTACCATCCAGGTAACCTCTATATAAAGCCGTTGGTTCGATTCAGTCAAATGTTTTCAGCTATATAATTCNTAATATCTACCATCCAGGTAACCTCTATATAAAGCCGTTGGTTCGATTCAGTCAAATGTTTTCAGCTATATAATTCCCCCATAATATGTAATTGGCAAACGTATTTTAAAAAAACGCGTCAGATCTTAACCAGCCCCACATTGCTCGATGCGCTCCATTACGTTATATTCAAACAGCACTTGTAAATCGACATGAAAACGTTAGATCAATAAAGAAAGCACAAATTTCCCGTTGTTACTAGCTGCTAAAATGATGGAAAGCTGGGCTCATCTCAAGAAGTGTAGTGTATTTTATCGTTCAGGTGATTTGCGGGATGCATGAAGCTGAGAATCAGTGATGCCACAATTATTGTGAAACAATATTAGACACGGCTTAAAACTGGAAAAATTGTATTTTAGTACTGGTTTCATTTATGTGTAAGGACTCGAACATTACGAGGTTCTGGGGATGGGAAAAGGAGAATAAACTGAGGTGGAAGGGAGAGGGAATACACATACAGACGGTATCTCAGAAAAAGAGGCAGTGAATTTTATTGGAAACATTTAAAATTTGTATGTTTTCGTTTCGATCTGCAACAGTTTTCTTTGCATGTAGTAGCTTTCTTCGTACCAACCATAAAAGCTGTCCATTGCAGTAACAAAGTCTTGAGGGTGCCTGTCAGCTACGCAAATTGCTTTTCTGTCATCTAAGCAGCAACAGTGAGGTAAAACTTGGAAGTGTTTTCATATGGGGCCACAGAACACTTAAAAATGCATAAGCTACACTACTTCGTCGTGTATGACGAACTTCAACTTTACATGCACCGAAACGTGCTGACTTTACGGCACTTCATCCGCCGGTCAGAAAGAGAACATGAACTTGTCAGAGAAAAAACCTGTATAGTCAATGCACGATTACAGCCAACTTTACTGAAGCGCTGCTGTAGTTGTGCTTCCAGGATATCCCTACGTCTTATGCATACAAAGTCTTGAAAATTACACCAAAGGGACAACGCACCAAACTCATGCGCACTAAGTGTAATAATATTTTGCATAAGAAGTATTTATTACCAGCCATTAACCACCCACCTGTTTTCTCACTGTCTTTATTCATATTAATTATGAATGAAATATGATAATTTATGAATAAAATATAAGTAAAAGTTCAATTTAAACAAAACTCAGGTACTTTTATGTTGACAAAAGTATATAAAGTTTGTGATACATTGCATATTTAGGAAATAACCAAACGTCTTACATGGGATGAATTTTCAAATGTTTAATTCAAAAAGTTTGAAGCAACAGTGAAAAGACTATACCAGGTGCCACACGCATGGATTTAACCAATGAAGNGGTTTAATTCAAAAAGTTTGAAGCAACAGTGAAAAGACTATACCAGGTGCCACACGCATGGATTTAACCAATGAAGGGATATGGACACATCGAAATAAACCTACACGTTATTTCGCTTTTGTGTTCTTACCCATCTTCTGGTAAGTAAAACAAAGGTATGTCGGGAAAATTTGGCAGCATGCTGCCTTTCATTTTACTCTGCAGGCGTTTGATATTTTTTTCGCTATACGCTGACGTTTGTTTGTTTGCAAGATGTTTCCTCATTCCGTTCGCTAGTGAGTGGGAATTCGGCTACTCGCAGTCCTGAACGTCTGAGACTAATCTCAGATGCTTAAACCAATAGTAAAGAGAGCAAGATGGTACAATATTACGGTTGAATGGTTGTTGCTTAACGAAAGACTTCAGCGTTACCAGAAACGGGATTAGTGTTATAAAAATCAGGATCGAGGAGGGAAACGGCTACTGCTGTAGCAATGAACAACACCATGAGTGATGACGGGGCCACGGTGGTGTAGTGGTCAGACTACTCTAATCCCAACAAGGCGAACAGGGTTCGATTCCCGGCGGAGTCACTTCCAGATTTTCGCACGCGGGAATCTTGCCGGAATATGTCGCTGGTCGGCGGATTTTTATCGGGGATCTCCCGTATCCTCCATCCTTGCACTCCGACGCTGCTTCATACTCACCTCACTTCGACTTTCAAGACATCGCTGTTAAAAGCCGCCCAAATATCTCCACTCCACTCCTGGAGTGATTTCGGAATATCCTGTAGAATATAGTTAAATGAGAATGACCGGATCAGGAACCAGGATCCCCCAGACTGCAAGTCTAGTGTGCTAACACTGAGCCACTTGTCCGGTACAGTGTTTCGGAAAACAATTTTGGCATGCAAGGCTTTCGCAATTTTCCACCCCTCACTAGCGACACGTTAGAACCGTCATGTGCCCAGAGGTTATCTGGCGAAAAACTACCCCCTCGAAGGAGATTAGAGTGAACGAACGCGATCGTAGACTAAATTTGAGGTAAACCTATTTTTGTCTTCTTCGCATGACTGCAACGTTAACCTACCCATCGGCAGTACACATGTCAAAGTCAGTGACGAACGTGTTTGTCAACTTTTGAATTTTAGACAGACTCGCCCTTGTATGCGAATNGTACACATGTCAAAGTCAGTGACGAACGTGTTTGTCAACTTTTGAATTTTAGACAGACTCGCCCTTGTATGCGAATTAAATACTTTGCCTTACTTGACTATAGTCTATAGTGTAGTCATGGTTTCTTCACACTTTTTAATCAAACCTTTGNAGTACACATGTCAAAGTCAGTGACGAACGTGTTTGTCAACTTTTGAATTTTAGACAGACTCGCCCTTGTATGCGAATGAAATACTTTGCCTTACTTGACCATAGTCTATAGTGTAGTCATGGTTTCTTCACACTTTTTAATCAAACCTTTGAAAGATCACCCCATATATGACGTATTTCGTCTTTTCCTAAACGTGCCATGTGTCACAAGCGTTTATACTTGTGTTAACATAATAGTTCCTTAGTTTTGGTCAAATATAACTTTTACTAATTTTTCATTCCATAATTATAATATTATATTTATAATTTTTACGAAAAAAAAAAAACAAAAAGAGAAAATATGTATCGGTAATTGCTATTATGAAATAGTTGTTATGTAAAATATTATTAAACTGGGTGCGNAATAGTTGTTATATAAAATATTATTAAACTGGGTGCCCATGATTGCGTTGTGTTGTCCTACTGGTGTAATTTTATAGACTCGTTTAAGGTTTGTTTACATGAGGTGGAGGAATACCCTGGAAGTATAACTTTAGCAAGGATTCAGAAAAATGGAAGTAACCGTAAATAGACGATACTTACACTGAAACTTTGTTAGAATTAGTGCAAAAACATCTCAAAACATTGTTTCTGATAGTGCCGTAGGCAGGAAAGCAGTGATGGAACACGGAGAGAAGCTGTACCGTACAGCGAGGAGGAGCAGTTCTCCTAAGCCGGGCGTGAGCGCATGCAACTCGGCGGCAACTCTCGTCACGTCTTGGCGGTCCGGGGACTTGTGCGCCGTGCCCTGGAGTTGCTGCCGACGTAAACTGAAGTTGGCGAGCTTGAAGCGGGGCAGAAGGGAGGTAAGAACTTCAGCCTCGCCGAGTTGACTGACGGCCTGGGGAGGTTCCCACCACACACACACCCTGACGGCAGGAGGTGTGGTTACGAGGGTGGTTTGCGGTAGCTGGGGGAGGGCAATCACTATCCCAGGAACTCCGTACAACCCCCATCCCTCGGTCGACCATCACCTTCCCACGCACACACACTTGCGTGCGAGCTACGTCTGCTCTGCCCGAGATTGTTAATAATATAACTACTGCATATGCGAGCAAGGAGGAGTGATTGGGCGCGGCAGAGCACGTGAAAATGCAGAGGTGAAAAAGCCGCTTGTACAGCGAACTCTAGCCACACACGCCAGCAAGGTGGCGTCGCCGCCGGTCAGAAACATGTCGCAAAGCCGTTCACCAATCAGCGCCTGGCGACTTACTCGCCAGCCGGCAGTCCAGCCAATGGGGAATCTTTCGCAGCAAGTGGTTGCCAATCAGACACGATGCTTGTTCCGAGAGTTTCGCACGGCCAGGCAACGACTCGGTACGGCAGCATTAAAACAACCGCCACCTCTATGTATTTACTTACTCCGAGGCAGCGCGGTTCGGTCGCAGACAAAACAACCGCCACCTCTATGTATTTACTTACTCCGAGGCAGCGCGGTTCGGTCGTAGACAAAACAAACGCCACCTCTATGTATTTACTTACTCCGAGGCAGGGGGGTTCTATCGCAGACAAACGACGATGTAAACCATAGGCTACAGATGAGGTAGACAAATCTCGCTGGCTGCGCAAAACTAATCTGTGTCCCAACATTGAACGGTTTTTCTGTCGACACGTCTTGTAAAAACGGCACGGATTGAATTTGAGGTCAGAATACGGTTTGGTAAACAAGTGCTTTGAAATGTATGTATATTTCCTCTAAATATTTTATAATATAGTTTGATTAAATTCATATTAAAGTGCTCGTGTTTTGAAAATAGAGATACGAAAAAATTTGTTCATCACCTTTGACCATGTGACTTTGACAGTTCTGTTCCTTTGTGGTAGGTCAACGTTAAGTAAACGCGCAACATACGAATAATCTGTCTACGTCATGTTTATGTTGTAGACAGATATTCATCTTCTGCTCATGTCTACGACATTGACACAAGAATCGCCATAACAACTAACAATTTAATGAGTTTAAAAATGTACGTACCATTTGTTGAAATTTGGTTTAACTTCAAACCAGCTATTACGAAAAATAATGACGTCTTGCATTATTTCAGTGTTCAGTATTTGCGTTATAACTTTTCAAAAGTAATGAACAAGCATATAAAATCACTTATTTCAGTAAACAGTGTGCTAACCTTAGTCCAAGCCACGTGGTTTAAACGCTATTGTTTAAGAAAAAAAGAACTTCACTGTTGGAACACGGAGTGCGCAGCCGGTATAGCCACTCTGNCTTTAAACGCTATTGTTTAAGAAAAAAAGAACTTCACTGTTGGAACACGGAGTGCGCAGCCGGTATAGCCACTCTGCCGCGTATCCTCTCTACGAGTTTTACTTTAATGGAGCTGAGTACCTTCAATATTATTTCATAGTTTTATATGATCGCTTAGCTTAGCAAGTTGGTCACAATTATTTAAGCACTTTTAAATAAATCTTTAAATGTCCTTCGACATGGAAGAAGAAACAATGAATGGCATGCAGAATGAGTAGTAAGTATTACTACTAAAGACTGAAAACGGATTTGGCATGCATGCAAGTCGGCACGCAAAGTAAGAACTAGTTATCAGTAAAAATTGTTCCCGTAAGTTGTGAGGGAACGTCGCTTTCGGCGCATCTGCAGCATCCTCGTCGCCAAAGATCTGGAAGAACTTCCGCTTAAGGACGCTAATCAAAAATTGTGAGCTGATATGGCGATAGGCAGCATCTTTCGTTATGGGTGCTTCTTTCTCAATCCATTATGTTTACCTGGATTATTTACCCCCTCGCTTCATACTCTGTTGGCATTCTCCTTGGCAGGTAGAAATACATCATATCAGGACATTTCCTTTTTGTAAATTGCTAGACAGTCCGAGAAAAAGCCAAGTACTTAATTTTATTCGCGAGACATATTTTGAAACAATCCAGGATCCCAATCCAGTGGCGAGCATTTGAAGAGAGCGCTTAACGCTGGCAGTTGGCAAATGTATACGATAAAAGAAGAGAAAACTGCATGGCAGTTTAATTTATTCCGGTCATATTTTGCGGTCAGTAGTATCTGCAGATAAGTTTTGCGCAGCACGAATTATTGCAATGCACGTAAATGTTAGCGTGAGCTCTCAGCTCTGCTCTTCATTCATCTAAAGTACAGGTGCTTCTTTATGTTCATATAGTTTATTTGCAAAGGCCCAATATTCACTCATTTATTCACATACAGGCAATCCTGAGATGCGAAGTTGCGATAATATAGAAATAATTTTCAGAAAATGTACGGGGTTATACGATTTTAAAAATTTAATAAAAAAGAACTCTCATAGGCAAGGAAAATATTACCTGCGTTCTCCTTTATGGACATTTATTTTACTTACTTAATTAATCCATTAAAAGTATGAATTAAAACCAAAATAATGTTCGTAATTTTCTTACAAAACTAATGAGAACATGGAAAATCTTTACCTAGTTGCAGCAGTCTTAACGTAGGGCTGTTCTAGTACTTTTCGTTATATGCGAAAGATTATAGAGAATAGAAAGCTGCGAGTTCATCAAGAAATTTTTTTAATATTACCACATAATCCGTTAGCAAGGGGCCTCTATGCCCGTGCGATCAGCATTCCACCCGGCCTCCTACCACCAGCGATTCGGGTTTGAATCCCGGTGGTTCCTAATCGGGACTATGTGCTCGTGTGAAACGTGGCAGGCGTTGGCGATAGATAACCAGTAGGGTTTTCTCTGAGTTTTGCCATTTTCCTCAGTCAGCGCACTTGGCCTCACGCGGCCTGTAGCTACAGTATATTTGTGCTGCAGCTTTACACTGACAAAAATCAGCAGAGCAGTGACAAAATATTCCGTAATCTGGTTTCATGGTAGCAGAAACCAAACTTCTGCACCAGCAACAGAATGCTGTGTTGGTTTATTACAGTTCAGAAGGGACACCGAGCTCTGCTGTAGGATATTCATACTTACATATACAATAATAAACTGGAATATTACATATAGTTATGATGTTTTTGCTATCTACGTAAACGATATTTAGGTTGTACCCACAACCAGTCCGATTGCTGTCTTTCTATTAACGGTATATACGGGTTATAAGAAAGTACAGAAATTTAGTTCCTACAATTTTTTTTTTTCAGCGTGGATAACTGGCTCAACTCGACGTCGAGGTATCCTCATGCATGCTGACCCTGAAAAAAAAAGTTGGGGACAAGGAGCGGATGTTTTGTGTTCCGTGCGTTACGACTTTCGGACTACGGCCGCCGTGGACGCGAAATCAGCGGCGTAGACTGCCGGCCTGGGAAGGCCGCGAACGCATAAATAAGTAAGTAAATAAAAAACGCGAGCAGGAACCCTGTTCACTTTTCCCTCTCGCAGGTGCTCATNCGAACGCATAAATAAGTAAGTAAATAAAAAACGCGAGCAGGAACCCTGTTCACTTTTCCCTCTCGCAGGTGCTCATCGCTGAGGTCCGGGCGAGGGCGCTGAATAAAGCAAGCTTCATAAATGAAACGTGGTGACTTATGAATGAGCCCGCNACGCTGAGGTCCGGGCGAGGGCGCTGAATAAAGCAAGCTTCATAAATGAAACGTGGTGACTTATGAATGAGCCCGCCCGCGGCGCGCATTTTCGCTGCAAGTTCGCAACCCTCTAGCGAGTGAAGGAGGGGTAACGAGGGGGCGGGTTGCTCTTACCCGCGGTGGACACGCTACAGGACGGCTGCGTGGCGCAACATTACCGTCCGCCTCACGGACTTTGTCAGCGCGGCGCCCGCTCCAGCGAGGCAATAACACCGGCAATAAAGAAAGGAATTAACGCGGCCCAGGCGCAATTCTCGCCCCTCCGAGTGCACGCCGATTTTTCGCTCGGGAGAAGAGGCCATGAACGCCACCAATTAAATGTTGGAATACGAACGCTTTTATTTACCGACTGCTATTTAAAGGCAGGGTAAACCTCCCGACCGTAGTTTTATGCTCTTTCCCCCCTTTAGTTTTTCTCGTATCTCATCAACGTTCGTATTACCAGAGTCAGCTGTACAACATGACGAAAGACACTTGCCCCAGAAACTATCTGCTTGCAGAAAATATACTAAATACATTGCGATAGAGTATTGCGTACCTAATAAGACCGTTCGCTCACACGCACGAAATTGGGTTTTGCGTGCCACAGTTTCACACTGGGAAATCACGACTCCACAAAACAATGTTTTATTGGTAACGCCAAGAAAAACCTCAGTTTTACTGTAACGTTAGTAACAAGTTATGGGGAAGGCTTGCATAGGCCAGCACCAAAAATCCAAATATGAACACACTTGAGCAGACTCCTGCCTCCTGAACGATCTTGGTGGATTAATAATTCTAATAATAAAACTTGATTTTTCTTTAAAATTTGTAAACAATTGTTCAACAAGGAAGATAAATATTTGACTGAAAAAAATTTATGTACAGCATTTTTACATTTACCCGAGCACGTAAAGCCCTGCATGCACGTAACCACCAAGCTTAAGTGTTATATGAAACAACAGGATACGTACTTATAGATCACCAAACAAGTATGCAGAGTAAATAAATTGTAGTGTTTATGTTTCAGGCAGATCGTGTTATGACTAAATAAACAAAATACGAGTATCTCCGTCTTAAAAAATACACGTTTTCTGTGATAAACAAAATCGGCTTTGATGGATTTCACATTTAGATCAGTGAATATCATATTTTGTTAAAACATCCATTGCATATCCGCGGTGAACTAAATACTTTTACAATAAAACTTAAAAAAAAAAAAAAAGAGTTTATTCCTAACTGCGTACATTGTAACAGTCAGGCTGTTGGGCATAATTTAAGGAAAATTGACATAGTAAACACCAATGTTTTGTAATCCGCTCTGTCAAATTGCGATTTACCTGGAGATATTGTGATTATATTTCTATATATACTCCTCTGAAGAATACCAACATCCAACAATTTCTTGAACAAAGTTCAAGCATGCTACTTTTCAAGTGTTACCCATAAACTGAAAAGGAAAAACTGATTCGAAATAATGGAAACGTTCATATATTATATTACAAAGTAACTACTAATATTAAGATAAAATGGTAGCCTGTAATCGTTATAAACTCAAAACAGAAGTAAAAATATATATTTAAAAAACTGGTGGACATACTTAATTTTATTAACAATAATTACTTCGAAATTAATTAATACAAAATTTTCGTTACTTTGCTTTGACATGTTCATCAACGCCATGAACAAATTACGTTTTAAAAAATTGTACATTATAGAAATAACGTAATATAAATATGTAATAAAATATATGTAAGAAATCTTAGAAATGCTTTACACTTGTCAAAATAATATCAAAATATAATATGGAGCATTAAGGCATTATTCAAAGAAATTTATCACCTAGCCAGAATATTCAAAAAATTTCGAGAACAACTTAATATCATAAATGCTCCGAGGCACACTTTTAAATAACTGCACGCCCAAATTCTGTCAACAACAAATAATAAGTAAATTATATAATTCTGTATGGTCTTATTTTTATTTAAATAAATTTACCATATAATATAGGGTAAAATAGCTTAAAACTGTTGCGCGTTTGCATTAGTTTCTGAATTACAAACCAAATACAAAGTACTTTTAACGAAACAAATTAAAAATTATAGGCGAAAAAAAAAAATATATTTTTTAATGAAATTAATTTATGTGCTATAACATTAAATATTTGTAAAACAGGTAATAACTGGTATAATCGAATTGCAGGTTTTTTTTATTTGATACAGAATAACTTGTTTAGAGTTATCGAAGTGTTAAGTCGTAGAGCAATTTGTCCTGAATGATTGCATTGTGCAGTGCATATTAAAGTTACACTAGATCCAATTAAACGCGAAGGGCCATAGACTGGGAGAAGCCGAACGCGGCAAAAAGTTGTCGTTTGTGACTGGCAGGAATCGCGCCCGAGATGACTTGGCCGTGGTGGATCGTAGTTGCCGCTCTCCTCTCCCGACGGTTATAATCACAGTGCACCGCGCTCGATACACCTCCTCTACCCTGCTTCACCACCGCCGCCTCTGAATTATAGAGAGAAGGCGTTGCGTGCCGGCCGACAGAGCGAGCGAAGCCAGCAGGCCGACAAACTGCTGCATAATTCCTGCGGGAAGACGGGCAGGGCAGACTGCAGGCATCGGGGAGGATGGCCGCCGCGCCGAGGTAATTGCGATTACACCACTTCATGGAAGATGAGATACGGAGTGGGGAGGGAGGCAGCACAGCTTTGACGGTTCATGGTTCTTGGCGGATATCAGAGATTATCTCAGCACGATCAATAATAAATAATAGGCAGCTGTACACGATCTATACGTCGTAGACTTTGAGCTCGTTACACCTTGTCATCCGATGACTGTTGGAGGTGACGTACTCTTTCAGACCCACTTCAATTTACTATTTTATATGTTGCAAAAAAATGTATAATGTGTGCTGTACTTTAGTCGACACAGTACTTGTTCCGTTGCCGTAGCCACGGAGTTGTAGGCTTTGTGTTCAACTACAGAAATGTGAACCAATTTTTACCTAGACTTTTAACACGGTTTACGAATCGTTTACCAAGAGCTAAGGTAATGACCACTGAACTTTGTAGTGTACAGTAACGACTAAAAATTACCTTCAAGTGCGTTATATACTCATTAATGTACATTGGGTCTGAAAGAGGTGACTTATTTCAGTCTGCATATTGAATATTTTGTCGTGGTTAGTTCATTTATCGCATGCGAAATTAACGTTAAAAAAATATTTGCCAGGGATTACGCATATTTTTAAGTAAACTCACGGTCACTCTCAATTTGGCATTAAAAAGGTGAAAGTGTTTCCGTGTATTGAAAGTACGTATCCTTTTCTAAATTACTGCTAAATACTCTTATTTTAGTTTCACAGGCATTATAATAAAAATTGATGAGAGAATGAAGTGTTTTGACAGTTTCATGTTTTTTATATATTAGATGTTAATATGTAAAAAAGAAATTTGAAAATAAATTTTTAGTAACACAGGTATTATTGCCGAATTCAAAAAAATGTTTTCAATAACTTGTCACATGTATATAAAAACAAAATAAGTTACTCTGTCACTTTTGAAAAACTTGTGATAGCACCGTATAAGTCCATGACATTTGTCCACTGCTAAATTGTTAGTTTCAACACTAAGAATTTAATTTATACTCAGTATCACTTGTGACCTGCAACTGCAGGAAAAAAATATTCCCACGCACTAATGAGATCGAGTAATTCTATATTCAGTACTTCAAACAAACATGAAAACGGACAATTTATATGGAAGTAAAAAGTTATTTTGAGGTGTTCATATACCAACATATATTTTAAGCTAGGCGGTCATAACAGCAAGTGCACGCTAAGCCATTAATGACAATTGAATAAAATGCACAAACCACTGAACTTGTATTTGTTCTTTCCACAGCGCTGCTAGACAAGCCCGAGATTTTATTGGTAGAAAGAGTGCAGCTGGGTTCGATAGAATTAGTTGCACACGTTTCGCTCCTTTTAACTCAGAACGTGCTTTTCTAGATTTACCAACTAGGTTGGGAATACCAAGTACAGAGTTATGTTGAAGGGTATTATTATTACAATTACAAAATAAAATATTGTATGAGAGTTGTATTCCTGCGTCCTCTAACTATTGTGTTGTTTCTCTGATAAAAATAACACGAATAATTCTAACCAACTAAAAAATGTGACGGTAACGGTTCGTAATTATAATATTTCTCCAAATTAGCTCTTTTTGCACACACTGATATAAATATTTTATGTCTGGTTGTGTGATTTTTCCGTAGTTATTATTAGCNTTATGTCTGGTTGTGTGATTTTTCCGTAGTTATTATTAGCACAGTTTTCTTGTTAATAGTTTATACAAATAACAAAACCTACCCAACTTGCAGATATAATATTATTTACATTGAAAACACTCACATATGCAACTGCAAAAAAAAAAACCAAAATAAAAGTATTTATGAATTTTTTAATTGTACGAGGTTTAAGACGTATAGCGTAATAATTNAAATGTGACGGTAACGGTTCGTAATTATAATATTTCTCCAAATTAGCTCTTTTTGCACACACTGATATAAATATTTATGTCTGGTTGTGTGATTTTTCCGTAGTTATTATTAGCACAGTTTTCTTGTTAATAGTTTATACAAATAACAAAACCTACCCAACTTGCAGATATAATATTATTTACATTGAAAACACTCACATATGCAACTGCAAAAAAAAAAAACCAAAATAAAAGTATTTATGAATTTTTTAATTGTACGAGGTTTAAGACGTATAGCGTAATAATTNAAAAAAAAAAAACCAAAATAAAAGTATTTATGAATTTTTTAATTGTACGAGGTTTAAGACGTATAGCGTAATAATTTGTTTATTTCGTCGTGAATTTTTAAACTAAAGTTTGTAACCGTGTCTCGGAACAAATAACTATTGAATATTTCTCTTCTGTGGTTTTAGATCATTATTTTATTAGGTATTTTAAAACTATGCGAAATAAATAGAATTTAGTTATTATTTTGAATACTAATTGTGCAAAATTGAATATATGTACATATAAATAGGATTATTCACAGCACCCGCATCACCCTTTTTGCTCGGAAACAAAACGACAAAGGGGTTCGTGAAAAACGTATGATAACTATACCATATATGAATCATCAATTGGTAGTAATTCCATTCCCCCTAACATACCAGTGGTAGTGGTACGGGGGGTTAGCTTTGAAATTGCAAATGGGAAGAGGCGTCATATATGGTATCGTTTGATAGATCGTCAAAAAGGAAACATTGACTAAGAAAGTAGTTTTCTAACGTGCATAGTTTACGCACAATAAAATAAATAATCTGAGCATATGGTTTTATGACTTGCGTAGTTTACGCTCAATGAAACAAAACGAAGACTATTTTTATTCTTACTATAATCAAGTGGAAATCAATGAAACATGTTGTTTTCCTGGCTTGCATACCCAGTTTAAGTACAATCATAGGGACGTTGGGTGTACTGTAAATACCGGTATTGTGTGAGAGACCTACTGTGAAATGTGAACTGGGAACACTCAGTCGCACACAGTACTCTTTATAAGTGTTCTAAATGTCGACCAGCCTGTATCACACACGATTCTGCTCTCCTTCTTACGTTCGCGGTTGCTCGGCGGACTTCAGCACAGCTGAGAGATCCACATGCTGCTCTGATTCTGTATATCTTGTCTTCCCTCGTTGTTGGACGCATGCAGTAGACGTTGTCTTTAATTCTCCCCCACAAAAACATCTAATTTGGGGACAAGTATGGAGAACGTGGTGGCCAAGCTACAGGGCCCATTCGTCCGATCCACCGTCCGGGGAATAACATGTCAGCAACTAGCCGAGCTCTGCGTGAAAAGTGAGCAGGACAGCCACAGCGTTAATATCAGAGCCAGAGGGACATCTTCGATCAACTGATACAAAATATTCTCTAGAAGGTCTGCATACGCCGCACCATTCAAGTACACTTCAAAAAAATATGGCCCTATGACAGGTTGGCCCTATGACAGGTTGTCCAAGAAGGNGCCGCACCATTCAAGTACACTTCAAAAAAATATGGCCCTATGACAGGTTGGCCCTATGACAGGTTGTCCAAGAAGGTAATACCAAGTATTAAGGTTCCACATATGCTGATTATCCAATTGACAGAGCCAATGTGGGTTGACTGCGGACCTGTAATGGTCATCGTGTATGTTAACGTCACCATTACTCATGAATGTGGTCTCATCAACCCACAAAATTCTGCGATGGAAAGCAAGGTCCTTGCTGAGGTACAAGTTGCACAAANGCCGCACCATTCAAGTACACTTCAAAAAAATATGGCCCTATGACAGGTTGGCCCTATGACAGGTTGTCCAAGAAGGCAATACCAAGTATTAAGGTTCCACATATGCTGATTATCCAATTGACAGAGCAAATGTGGGTTGACTGCGGACCTGTAATGGTCATCGTGTATGTTAACGTCACCATTACTTATGAATGTGGTCTCATCAACCCACAAAATTCTGCGATGGAAAGCAAGGTCCTTGCTGAGGTACAAGTTGCACAAANTATGAATGTGGTCTCATCAACCCACAAAATTCTGCGATGGAAAGCAAGGTCCTTGCTGAGGTACAAGTTGCACAAATAAATCCGCTTATGAATGCCATTATTCCCAAGTTCTTGTTGCAGCTGTACATGGTATGTATGTAAACGATTATCAGCAGGATTCTCCACACTGTACTTTGAGACAATTCTGAGTGACGGGCAATCCTCCATGTTGAATAATAAGGATTAACTACCATGGCAGCAAGTACATCAACAGCCCTCTCGTCTCTCACATGTCGTCTGATGCGGCGACGTTTGTTGCGTGTCGGTTGCACTAGCCCAGTTGTGCGCACGCGACGTACAAGACGCTGGAAGATGTGGTACGAGTGACGGACGGGCTGTGGGTATCTCTCTATGTACAAACGGGCAGCAAATCTGCAGTTCCAACGACATTCCCCTAGTATCATAACCATATCAAATGCTTCTTCGTTTGTAAACGGCATTCTATTCGGAAAGTATCACCACAGAAATACCATATCTACACTGAAGCAACATGATTGCAATGTACAACGAATGACTGTCTGAATGAACGACCTTTAGATTGTCAGTTAACTTACATGCAAAGCCTGCTGTTCCCGTGAGTGATTTATGGCTTATCTGCTTGCTGCGTANTTTAGATTGTCAGTTAACTTACATGCAAAGCCTGCTGTTCCCGTGAGTGATTTATGGCTTATCTGCTTGCTGCGTAATGCTGCATTATTCTCCACTTTTACTCGGAAACAGTCTAATACCTACTGCACGAGTCCATGCAGTAATGCACACAGGCTAGTATCAAAGCGAGGCTCACACTCCAACCAGCAATACCGTAATGGAGCTCACTACGTNGCAGTAATGCACACAGGCTAGTATCAAAGCGAGGCTCACACTCCAACCAGCAATACCGTAATGGAGCTCACTACGTATCTGCCGTGCATACTTTATGTACAACCAATGATAATTTGATACACATAACAGTTATCATTATACTCTTTCCGAACAAACACGGAGAATAAGACAGCACTAAGCCACAAGCATTTATCATTTACAGGAACTGCAGGTTTTGCATGCAAGTTAACTGACAAGCGAACGTTCGTTCATTCAGACAGTCATTCGTTTCACAATGCATGAATGACAGAATCAGAGCAGCATGTGGATCTCTCATCAGTGCTGAGGTCCGCCGAGCATCCACGAAAGTAAGAAGGAGACCAGATTCGTGTCTGATACAGGATTGTCGACATTTAGAACACTTATTAAGAGTACTGTGTGCGAATGAGTGTTTGCACTACCCAGTTCACGGTAGTTATCTCACACCATACCGGTATGTACAGTACACCTAACGTCCTTTTGATCGAACGTACACTAGGAATGCACGCCAGAAAAAACAACATATTTCGTGGATTTCGTAATAAGTAAACCACGTTTGCGATCAATTTTCATTGTACGTAAACTAAGCACGTTACAAACTATATGCTTTGATGATTCAACTTATAGAGAGTAAACTATGCAAATCAGAAAAAAAGTGTCTTAGTAAATGTTGTTTTCTCTTAAACGATCAATCTAACGTTACCTCATACGACCCACATTCCTATTTGCAATTTCAAAGATCACTCTCCATACCTCTACCACCGGTGTGATCGGAGGAATGGAATAACTATCAATCGATGCTTCATATACAGTATGGTTATCACACTTTTTTTCGCTTACCCCAGTGTCTTGTTGTCTCTAAGAAAAATATGTTACGGGTGCTGTGAATCACTCTGTGTGTGTGTGTGTGTGTGTATATATATATATATACACACATGAATGTGTGTGAAAGTGTGTTTGGATGTTTGTTTGTCCTTTCACGTCGCAACAGAGCAACGAATCGACGTGATTTTTTGCACCGTNCAGAGCAACGAATCGACGTGATTTTTTGCACCGTGATATTTGGAGGAACGGGAAGTGACATAGGCTACTTTTTATTACAAAAAAATATATAATTCCCTAAAAACATTTTTAGTAAAATTAGTGCTCGGGGTACAGTGCTACGTCAATGCTCGATATATCGATACTTATATGTGTCGATACTTATAGATATATCGATACTTATAAATATGTCGATATTTAGCGATATATCGATAAGTATCTATATGGAAAATAACTTATCGATTACTATGTAACTCAAAAATATATCGGTCCTTGCTATATATAGCCTAACTGTTATATAAATGCGAAAGTGTGTTTGTTTGTCCGTCCACGTCGCAACGGAGCAACGGGTCCACGTCAATTTTTGCACAAAGATAGTTGGAGGGCCGGGAAGTGACATAGCCTACTTTTTACCCCAAGAAAATTTCTCATTCCCTTGGCGAAATTCTTATTGTAAAATTAAAAAGTACACAAACACAATAACAATGCAACGTCGCAACCTAGCAACAGATCGACGTAATTTCTTACGCAGAAATNTATATATATATATATATATATATATATATATATAGCGGTTTTACGATTAACCGAACATATTTCAAATGAGTCTTTGAAATATAATATATCCGTTGTAACATCTATAGTGAAGCTTTCGCAAAGAAAAATTAGTTCTCTGATTTCACGCGTTATATGTTTTCTAAAATGGGTTTGAAATTGATTTGTTTTTGGTCTGTTCACAGAAAATAATTGGTGTATTGTAGTTTCTTACGATTTTATAGTAGGGCTGCTTCACGATGTATGCGAGTATATTAGCCGCAAGGTTCACAGCAATGATAGTTTTTTATGCACGGCGGAATGATACATACCGTATGAAAGAAGATCATATCAAGGCTTTTAAAACTTTTCAGACTGCAAACCAGCTTTATTTCAAAAAGTTGTAACTTAACAGTGTTTGATGTGAAGTAGAGAGTTTATCTTTACTGTACCCTTAAGAAAAAAATACACACCGAGAAAACATAAAAAAATAGTAATATATTCCTGTCCCTATTAAAGAAACGTGGCTGACAATAATGAGCAGATAATTATCCCAATTAACGGTACATGGGACATACATTAATGGTACAGAGTTTTATCTTATTTTACAATTTTATGGAAGTTAACAGAGAAAAACGCAGAAAAGTATATTGTAAGCAAATATTTTAACTCAGCGGTGTATTTCTGGCGAACTATTTCTGAGCCATATATTTGTACATATTATCGCAGCACAAGGTATTATGCGATATAAACGCACCAGCATTGAAGTAAATATTTGCTCACAATATTAGAAAACACTTTCGTTTATAAATTTTGTTATATTTTAGTTTTTCCTCGTTAGATTTAAAAAAATGTAAAATTAAACTGACAAGTTTTGATTTAAATTATGTGCCACATTCTCTTTAGGGTGCAGTATCCCTTCCATCTACAATTTATTTTTGTTTAACCATAACTTACTTTTCAGATGAAATCTTCGAGAACGAGGGCTCAGGGCATAAGGCATATCTTAAAAGATATTCCTATGCTAACAATATTTTCCCATGTTGTTTTTGTTGAATCTGTTACTGTATTAAATATTAACTCATTATTTGAACTTTTTCAGTCTCTCTTAAGAAATAGAAGTTAAAATAAGTTCATTTTGGTTTCAGGAATCCAGTAAAGTAGTTCTGTATGTAACAATTAGGTGTAAATTTTAATAATAAATATAAAGAATAAGTTATAAAGAGATATATAAACACATAATGGTGAAGGTGCCACCACGTTAAGACGAGAAGCAAGCCGAGGTGGGGGTGGCTAACGTGGCTTGAACGAAATAAAAACAAAACAAAATACGTGCATCAGTCAGTGAATATTAACTCACAGTTGCCGGGCGGTATGAGAGGCTGGTAAGTGTTGCGGTTAGGGGGAGGGAAGGGGTAGCAGGATGCGCGCATGGCTCCAAAAGGGCTGGAATGTAATATCCGGGGCTGGAGGGCTCCAGGCAGGCAAACCACTTACCACGCCGCAAGGTAATGCAGCGCAGTTCCGGGCGGTGGTGTTGGCGTGTTGAAGGGGTGGTCTGACCGGAGCAACAGACCAGGTCCTCCCCTTTATACACGCATTCGCCCTCCGAATAATGCAGGATGCGTAATGCGTTACGCTTGTGTGATCCGCCAGCGCCGGGCTTGAAAGCCTCTGGCACACGTGAACACCCGATAATTCCCTTTTCGTCCTGGGATAACGATGGTTTCGCCGCTCCTAGTCCGAATTCACTACCATTTACGCCGTTTACATACGGCTAAGTAAAGACCGTTTTAAAACCGTGCTTATTTTGTTCTCTTTCTGTTCATCATTCCTACCGGAAAAAATACAAATTAATATCGCCACCGACTTAATGATTTAACACGACAATCATTTAACATTGAACAACTGTTAAAAATAAAATATATAATACGTTTACTGCATTTATTTTTCTCAGAACGAAAAAAAAAATTGTCACAAATTTAAACATTACTCCCTTAGCAAAATGTTTAGGGATAGAACAAATGTACCTGGTTCGCCGTTGAAGTCCCTATAACCAGTGTATTAAGTATTAAGCTTAAAATTATGCGTATATTGGTAGTACTATTTTTTGCGAATGTTCTTCATAAGACTATCCTATTAACATTGAATAAGATAAACATTTATTATTAAATCTATTTATAAATAGTCATTCACGGATAGTAGGGTAATTAAAGACGAAACACATTGCTGCGTTGGAGCCTTTCAGCATAGCGTAACTTTCACATAATCATGCATATTAAAATACTTATACTGACTGGAAACGCATTGAACTAAGATAACAACTGCGCTAAACCTTGATATAGACTTTTCACCAATAAAAATACATTTCGATCGCTTGGAGTGATGTAGCTGCCAGCAGTGAGACAAAATACTGCTCGCAAGTTGTTCGAGGGCCTTGCGCGTAGAGGCGACACGGCCTCATCTGCTTTTCACGGTAAACTAAGCACTTTCGAAAGCCCTCCTTAACATATACTTGTGAAAACATTTTGTATCCTTCGACTATATTAAAAACTATTTCTGTCGTGGGCCTGATCACTTATTCACGTGTCAATCAAGTGAAACAGTGAGGAAAGTAACTACTTGATAAATCAGCTAATTCTTAAACTTAAGTGTGCATTAAAAACACAGAACGCAAAATAATTAATTCCAGCATTCCCAAATGTTTACCTTAGACTTTCCATTAGACTTCAAGACCTGGAACGACTTTACCTCCGTCGGTACAACTTTACTGAGCACTTGCCAGTTAGCGAGACCAGTAAAATAAATAGGTAAGCAGGTAGGCACAGTGGGAATTTTGAAACGTTGATTTTAAAAGCGCTTAAATAAAAGTGAACAGCGTGTAGAAGAGACGTTGGTTCATCACGGTAAATGTAGATTTTTTCTTTGGTTTCAAGTTATTATTCAAAGGTAAGACATTCTTCTTTCAATACAGTTTGCAACGTGCGTAACGCTACTTACTAATTTTACAGGGTCAATGATAATTCCGATAATCTAATAGTGAACGTTCGTGACTGGTCCGTAAAGAGTTAAGCCGCGTAGAATAATGAATTGTCCAGTCATTAAAGTATTAACACGCTGCAGAATTTCCAAAAACATATTTGCAAACCATTTTTTTTCTCTTGCAGTTTTTCTATGCATTAAATATACTTGCCAGAGTTGCCCTTCGCACTTCAACTTTGCACCTCACAAGAACCAACCTGCTAGCTGGGGTCTTTAAGAGACAGGAACAAATTGTGGATTTCACGTTTCTAACGACACAAATAAATGTACAAACGTATCAACTCTGAAATAAATCAGTAGAAGTTGGCTGAGAACAAGACAACTTCTCTAAACGATTCTTGCGCTGGGGTGAGTAGTCAAACGAAACAATATTATGATTTTATGCTACTGCGGAGTTATGTTGTCAGAAGAAACTCAGAATATGCCATTCAAAAAATACATACCGAAACAAACAGATAGTAACCGCTGTTGTCAGTAAATATGCAAATGAAAGATAGAACATTCTGCAATAGGATTTAAGTCAGTTATTAAAAACTAAACGAGACAAAAATAACAAAAGGAACAATCAGAGTAAATGAGCAAACAACGGTCGTAGTAAATACATATATGTGTACAAAAACTAAACGACGTAACGAACGTTACAAAAATTATAGTAAGTTATCTATGATGAAAGAGTGGGTCATTTTAAGAAACTGTAAAATGTTCCTGTCTTCAGGCAAACAACTGCACTAAGCTTATAATCAACATATGAGTTTTTTTATGTCAAAATCTTGGTTTCTTCAAATAACAAAGTTTCGCAGTTCCCGTACATCAATAAAAATATGCTATTTTCTTTAGAAAACGAAAAATTTCTTTATTGAAATTGCCGATATCTCACTAATTATTATATAGACTGAGCATTACTAGTTATGCATTTATTTATTGTTCTCAAAGAGTTACGCTGCTAGGAAACACTGATTCCCAGTTAGTTCCTTTTACTCCTTAATATATAGCAGTGTATTAATAGAATTTCTCAAAATAACTTATCCTAAGTGTAATAATTTACTCAACTTTGTAATACTCATTAGCAGATTGACCCGTGCCGCATTGTTAGTATTTGGTAGCGTCACTGACACCCCCTTCCCGCCCTCCATCCTAGAGGCCACCAGTACACATGCCGCCCATTATCACGTGCTGCGAGGACAGGCTGGCCCCAGAGGATGGATTAGGCAGTTAACACGGGTCAAAGTTATGCCGCGGACCCCCACCCCTCCTCCAGCAACACGCATGAGAGCATGGACACACATGCCTAAGAAATGCTGAGGTAAGCTGAGTTTCGCTGATACAATGCTAGTTATCCGCGGAAAAAGGGCTAACAGCGTTTGACAGGGGGTGCAGGTCACCCCCCTCCTCCTCTGCAAACGAGTGAGATACACCTGAGGATCTGGGGTGTCACCGGGAGGGGAGTTAAGAGTCTTGACACGTGGAGGAAGCAGTTCATTGTTAAACCCTACCCCCCCTCCCTAACACAA
>NQII01005191.1:62267-117482 GCA_002778355.1 Clitarchus hookeri | reverse complement strand
AACACAAGGTGACCCGTGGAAAAATGCTGATGGAGTTGACACTTGGAGGACGTCGAAAGAGGGCATTAAGTAGGCCTGACAGGTAGAGGAGGAGAGGAATAGGTTCGGGAGATCATTTGAAATCAGTCGTCACGCCGAGAGGTGGCCATCGGGTGGGGAGGCTCACTGGAGGCCCCACATCGAGATCAGTCGTTTCAGTCATAGCACCATGCCAAGATGCGAGGCAGTCGGGTGAGTCAGTCAATCGAGGCCGGGGTTCGGACCCCAGCAGAATCAGTGATGTAGAGTCAGTGTGCGGCGGCCGCACCGCAAGGCGACAGAAGGCAAGGGATCGCCAGTAGCACCAAGTCGAGATGCAGAGTGTGATACCGAGAGCGGGAGTTGAGTGGTAGACTCAATGAAGGGCAACACGTCGAAAGAAGAGTCAGTCAGTCGTATCATGGAGTTAGCCAGTCGTGGAGAGCCATCAACGCCAACAAGACAACCGAGGGCCTGTGAAAAGCCGCCTAGCTTACCAGACCTCAATCTACTGCCGGATTACCCAGAACTTCCAATACAGCTAAGTATCAGCGTCCTACGCGTACCGTTCCACACAACATCGGCAATAGTAGCATGAGTAATTTAAAGCCGCCCTTCAGGCTCACAACTCGCAGGGCCAGTAAAATATGTGTCAATTTCCGGTAAAATATGTGTTTGTTTACGGAAAAGGATGTGATAATTTCCGGTAAAGGTTGTGAATGATATTTAAGACAAATATAGCCCAGTCAATGGAAACACCGAGTGACTACAGGTATCGTTTACCCTATTTAACATCCAAGGCGCCCAATAGTCTGCGCCAGAGAGGTAACTCGTACCCTATGACCCTTCGTGTATATCATATCACAGGGAGGCGAATAGTGTCAAGATTATTAACTGAATTTCTCAAAAATAACTTTTCCTAACTGAAATGATTTACTCAGATTTGTAATATACACAGAAATTACAGAATTGACAGCACGCTAAAAGGAAATACCACAAAATATTCTAGGCTTCTGTCATGAAAGTTTGTTGCAATTTCCAATATTATCTGGCACCACAAATGTTTTGCTGTCAGTTACAAGCATGACGATAGGATAGTTATAAATAACAAAAACAGTACTACTGATTATAGAATTATCACTTTACAACCACTTCACAAAATGCTTGGGCTGGTAGCAATACAGTAAAATGTTTATAACTATCTTGGAAATTTAATTTTATTGTTATCTGTTCGCTCCAAATTTGTAGATAGTAAGATTCTGAATACAAAGCTTGTAAGCTAATTTACGTATACATTGGTGAATATCATAGGAAACTAAAAACTTCGGCCCCAGTTTTTTTCTAATCGAATTAATGAAACAGCAAAAATAATTATCCACACTTGGGTGTGACGGGCCACATTGAAGCTCGATGTAGGTAAAACAATATTTGGAATTTTGGGGGAGGTATTTCAAAATGGTTATTTTAGGATGTTACCGGTCTACATACCAAATGACAGTGCATTAAATGGCATTAAATAACTGTTGATGATAGTGAGCCCCAGGCCTCAAACAGGCGCACCAGCGCATGTGCACTTCCCACAAGGGATAGTAACTAATGGTTCTTCCCCTTCACACTTAACCACCTCTGGCGGAAAAACTTCAAGGAATGTGGAAAGGGGGAGAAGCCACAACCATAGATAGCACAGTGCACGAGGGAAAAACCAGTATTTGTGCTAGCAGTTAAGCTACTTGTAATCACTATCCCAACATTTAGTGGCCAGTATGACGAATGATGTTTTTCTGATACATTTCAATCTCTAATACAAAACAATACATCCCTAAGTGGCATACAAAAATGTCATTGAGAGCATCATTGAAAGGCGATGCAGCCGATGTTATTGAGTCATTAGATACATCAGCCCAGAACTACACTACCATTTGGAGCATTTTGAGGGAAGGGTTTCACATAAAAGAGTTTCGGTTAGTATACATGTGTCAGCCTTGTTTAACCTTTCTGAAGTAGAAAGAATCAGCTGCTCACCCAAGACAGTTACTAGACAATGTCAGTAAACACTTACGAGCACTTAAAGTGCTAAACCAGCATATTCAGAGTTGGAATACAGTTTTGATTCATTTAACAATCAGCAAACTCGACAACACAATACGAGGATGAGAAATCACAGCACCAGTAACAATTTTACCAACACTAGAAGAATTAACGAGGTTTACTGCAGCGATGTCACATACTAGAAGCTGTTGATCTAAGTAGATCACATACAGACTGGACATAATGTTTTTACAAGGGATCCTAACACAGTGACTCGTCGTCATTATCAAAGTACTGTAACCAATGTCACCTCACACAATTTGAAATGCAAGATCTGTGGCCAAATGCATTCTTTTTTTCAGTGTGATATCTTCCACCGAATGCCAACAGTTGCATACATTCGAGCAGTAAAGGAACTGGGAACGAGTTTTAATTGTCTTAGGAATGGTCATCAACTAAACCAGCGTACCTCTGGTATGTGCAAGTATTGTAATAAAAAATGCAATTAGCTTTTACGCATTAAAGTTACATCAACTCCAGCAGTACACATGCAAGAATAGCCACCATCGCGATCACAGGAGGAGAGTGCTCCATGTACACAACATGACGAATTAGGTACAATTGCTACAGTGTCATGTACAGAAAATAGCACTGAAAGAGTATTGACGCAGTATTGTACCCAGAGCGCTAATTTTACTAAAAAGAATTTAGAGCGAATGAGATATTTTTTCGGGATAAAAAATTGCCTATGTCAACTTTTACTGCCGTACAGAAGCGCAGCCACCGATATTTCATGGTACGGCCTGAGCGAAGTAGAGCAGAGGCAAGCCGATACATCCGCGTTCGGGAGGATCGGGGTTCGAATCTCAGTCCGGCCATTCTCATTTTGGCTTTCCATGGTTTCCCGAAATCGTTCCAGGCGAAAAGAGACATGCGCCCAGCAAATTTGGTAAAATGGAGGGAAAAGTTTTATCTCTTGTAAAAACACTTATTAGTGTTTCTTTGCTATTGACAGACATGTGCTACCGCGGAGTTTTTGTTTTAGATCTTATTATTCTACAAAATTCTTTACTACATGATATTGTTCCATTTTTAACGGTTTAGACAGCGGATTGCAAGAGAGCGTGCTAGCGGCAAACTTTTTTCCGGCTTGATTCATTATTCTTTTTTTTTGTAAATTTTTGGAGATATATTCTTGAGATAAAAAGTGGCCAATATCCCCTTTCAGCCCTCCAACTATTTCTGTATAAGAAATTACGTCGATCTGTTGCTCGGTTGCGATGATACATTGCTGACGTTGCATTGTTATTACGTTTGTATACTTTTTCATTTTCCAATAAAAATTTTAATAAGACATTTAATTAAGGTATTTTCTCGCGATACAAAGTAGCCTATGTCACTTCCCGGACCTCCGGCTATCTCTGTGTAAAAAATCACGTCGGTCCGTTGATCGGTTACGACGTGAAAGAAGGCCAAACAAATATCCAAACACACTTTCGCATTTATATATATAGACTAGCTGAACCGACAGATGTCCTGTCCATTGGAAAATTTTCATTTTATTTTACATTCTATCTCAAAATGTGTGATGTTCCTGGAATGATTTCGACTTGGAACCATACTGTTTTTTTTCCTTCATAAATTTAAGTTACAATTGAATTAAATCAGAATTTCAAGTAAACCGTCCAAACAAAGAAATGCTTTAATATCAGTGGTTTGCTGTGACATCACTAATTCTTCCATTGCAATGCTTTATAATACACGACATGTTTTGTTTTGTTGTCTGGTGCATAAATTAACAAAGCTAATGGTTTTCCGACACTGGAACAGTCGACATACAATTGACCATGCAAGAAGCATGGATTTTCAAGGTTAATGCCGCAAAAATTTAATGACTGCCGTTGTGATTTGTTTATAGTCATTGCGAATGCTAGCGGCACGGGAAACTGCAACAGTTTAAAGTCAAATGGCATGTCCCGGAATCATTAGGATTCGTGGTATTAAAACGTCTTATCTCATATACTTTTGACGCATTCTGCGTCCCTATATTTTATTCGTCGGAACACACGCTCTGGCGAAGCTCGCAGGCTGACGACCGCAATAAGGATTTAGCGTTTTGCGGACGTGATGGGAGAATGGCGCCAGGATGGCCCGGCAATATTTATGAACACGAGGAAAACCGGTAGGAGAAACTCACGTCTGCACGAATGTTTGTCAGCCGTGCTAACATACAAACTTGCTAGAAAAAGAAATCTAAATTATATGGGCTTTAACAAAGTTAATGTATGTCACTGTATTGAAATGTACATATTTTATAATAAATGTAAGTATTTCAGAAAATATAAATTTGTTTTATAATACCCGGATACGAGAGAAATCATACCATCGGCTTTACTCAAAAAAGTGCTTCTCAGGATATATTTCTGAAACTTTTGCAAGGTACGATTCGAGGAAATTTCTAAATAATGCAGAAAAAATATCGTAATGAATTAATTGTTTTATTTTAATTTTGGAACACTTATTTTGATTTATTTTTAATTAATTACTATAAACGACTATACTATTTTCCAAATAACATTAATGGAACTTGCCTCCGAAAAATAAAGTTTGAAATTCAAATTGCAAACCATAATCTGTACAAACAATAAGCCAGAATCAGTGATATCAGTCAGTAAAACACTATTTAGTTGAAGGGTTACAGCATTTTCACTATTCCGTGTTTAGAGTGCACAGTAAAAAGAATAAAATAAAATTACACGAAACTTTAATTAATGAAATATTTTGAAGTTGATAACATTGAAAATTACCGTATCTACCAACAAATATTATGAGAGAGTGGACTGATTTTCTTCGTCAGTTTCCAGGAAGACAGTGAAAAGGCCAGAAAGAAACCTAAATTCTACTGCAACTCTAGGTTAAGTTTTTTTTACAAAGTTAGGTCACTGCTTTCAATTATGGTTAAAATTACTTTTAGTGGAATTCTGCTTCCCAAAGTCGTTAAGCTGAAAATGTGAAAATGCGTTCGATCCGCGCAAGGATAAATGTATTACCTTTCCACACGCACACGAACTAAAGCTTAACCCTGCTATGGCCATTAGCTGGTTGGGAAGGGGATATGGATGGACGTAAATTAGATACTAATAACTCAGTGGTCAGCGATACCGAGAAACTCTGATTTCGTCACGAAATTATATCGCATGATAAAAAACAAGCTGCCTGTGGTCGGGGATACTGGTGGGTAGCGTGTTGGGATCATTGCTCTCTCCTATAAATGTTACCACACACATATCCGGTGTTAAGATTCGAATGAAATTTTTATTCCTTGCAAGCCACAGTGCTTTATTTAAGGTGAGAAATATCAATGATATGTGCTATCATACAGTGGTGTGTTCGTGGGATCGTCCACGAGTGGGTCCCCACGCCTTCCACTCAACTATCACCCAGGTTAAGTTTTAGTTTAGGGGATTGAGAGGGTTTTGCTCGGTGCTTAAGGTTGAAAGAAAGGGAAACTTAGTGTGAGTATGCCTCCAGAGATGGCATTGCTTATGTCAGCTACAGAAAATATAACGCCTGTAGGTAGGCAACCAGCTTACACGGGGGGCTTTATGTGTCTTCCCGGGATATGCAGGATGGTGGCAAGGCGCGCGAGTCAGGTGTCCGGGGATAATGACTTGTCACTCAGCAGCTTATCTCTCCTTGGAATTTACACACAGTCGTGGCTGTGTACTGGATTCTCTGGGACAGCAGTCAAGCAGAAGAGGTTTCCTTCCTTTCGCATATCTGAAAATTATTTCAAAAATATTTGCTAGTTCTTCAGATTTCATATACAACGGAAGTTATCCAGAAACACAAATAAATTTCCGAGCGTAAATCAGTGTTATAGTTCAACGAAAAAAAGGGGGAGGGGGAGATGCTCAAATTTCTNATACACAGTCGTGGCTGTGTACTGGATTCTCTGGGACAGCAGTCAAGCAGAAGAGGTTTCCTTCCTTTCGCATATCTGAAAATTATTTCAAAAATATTTGCTAGTTCTTCAGATTTCATATACAACGGAAGTTATCCAGAAATACAAATAAATTTCCGAGCGTAAATCAGTGTTATAGTTCAACGAAAAAAAGGGGGAGGGGGAGATGCTCAAATTTCTGTAACCACGCCCATGTTCAATTTATTATACTGAACTTATCACTATGAATGTGCGTTGTATGTTTGTGCGAGAAGTTATGCACCAATATAACACTTGTTTTCATTTATATACAAAGTTTTTAAACAACATGAGTTACCAATATTTAAGAGAATACAGTACTGAATTTATGCTTGAAAACTAAATGAGAATTATAAAAGTACCCTAAAGAACCAAACATTCTGAATAAAATACGCATTGTAATTATTACAAAATCAAATAAATTAACACATTAAAATACCATTATATAACATATTTGGAAAGTAATGAGGCAAGAAGTTACTCCATATATTATACTTTTTACAAACTAAACTAGTGGCCGACCACCCGAGAAAGGAGGAAAGGCCAACGCCCCTGCTGGCATAAAATGGAGGGGTGGCCGCCCCCTTGTCGCCTACCCTCCTTCCGTGGATAATAAGTTCTGTTCTTGATGCAAGAAAATGCGTAGCCTAGAGCAAGAGTAAAACGTTATCCCTTTTTTGTAACGAAAAATCACCGAATGTACTAAGCGTGAGAACGAAAAACTCAGTGCAATTCATAGTACGAGATCAGTATTTATTATTTCGAAAACAATTTTTCATAAAAAACACACAATCTAAAAACGCTCATCCCAGTCGGCGATAAGATCACTACAAACAGTATCACAAACGTCACACACTACAGCGAAACTAGTTTCATTTTGACTTATTCCACATCCTTGAGACTTTGAACTCACACAAAATCTACGGAATGAATTGCAAAATGAAATTGAGCAGGCGTCAGATTCCTCCATATTGTCTCCATTTCCACCAAAGCTGTGTGTAATTTGCTGCAATCTTTCGAGTGGTTGGCAAATTATGCCGGTTGTGTCGTTTGTTTTCTTTTACTTTCTGTTAGGTGCTTTGGAGGGAGGGTGGGATCATCGCCCTTGAATTCGTGCCTGAATGCCACCGTGATATTTTTCGCTCATTTTCCTTGAATCTAGCACAAATCTACCTTAGTTTACCATTATAAACAATAGTTAACAACAGAGCATGTTAAAAAGTAGAGGTGCGACTATAGACGGATTCGCACAAATATCTTGATGTTCTTTCTTTTTTGGCCTCTCGCACTCGATCTAACGATTTAATTAGTAGTTACAACACAATTATTTTATAGAAGGAACTTAGATACGAAATTTCATGTAAGGGTCATCGTTTGCAACTTTTTTTGCAATACAACAGAAAATTATATGCGGTATATTTCCGCCACAGTTAGACACTAGTTGAGATATAAACATGGAAGACCCAATACAGCATTACAGACTAAGTAAAAGGGTATAAAAAGTGCACATAACGGGATGACTAGAGGGGAAAACCAGTAAGCGAGTTAGTAAAAGGTATGAATGATCAAGTGAGGATATAGTAAGAATAAACATCCTTATCAGTAAACGCTATATAATCTGCCGTAACTTCTGTAAACCATGCATAATATGTATAACATTTTGTCCGTGAATACATTATTTTGGAATCATTTTCAAAAATTAAATAAATTTTTTACATGTGCAAGTTATCTAATTATTTAGGCTTAGTCTACTAGCATAAATTTTTTTTCTGTTAGGTATAAACATAAATTTAATTTGGAACTTCTAGATAAGAACTTCTGAATGGGAAGTGAAAACCAAAAATGCCAAATTCAAAACCTCCGTTTTTAACGACGGTAAAAGCAAATAAGGGCTAAAAGCAAAAATGTTGCCCTTGAGGGAATAATTCTATCAGTTTTGTATCAGGATACGCATTTAAAAATACTTACTGGCTTAGATAAAATGATAAAGTACCTGCCACTTTTTCTGTGAGCCAGATTTTTGATAAAGAAATGATACACTGCAATTAATATTTTGCCGTGTACGTTTCTTACAGGAATTCACGCAACATAATCTGATTCGGTTTTGAGAAAATACTGGGAATCTGCAGCTCCAAGTGTTTGTATAACTTTTTTTCGAAATTTCAAAATGTCGCAATAACTGAACATCGATATTTCGCGGCCACATAAATAAATGTATTTTCGGTACCGCCGTATGCTTGGTTAATTCATAAATATATAATTTTAGCCACCTGGATTCTATTCCTATCTCTTTCTATAACAACGCTTTTGAAATTTTTCCGTATGCGATAACTGGTATTGCTATTGTATTATACAACATAAGTGTGTGATTCGTGCTATATTTTTCAAATTTGTAGATAATCTCACAAATGTTTTTAAACTTGTTAAACTCATAATGTAAATCTATATCCCGTTCATATGAAACACATAAAAAATATTTCACTTGTAACACTTTATTTTCTATTCTTAATTTTTGTTCTTACAGGCGATTTGCCTATAAAAGCCACGTTCATTGTTTTATTAGCAGAAATTTTCATTTCGTAAGTCCTTTTAAAATTATTTAAAAATTTTACTGCACATTGCAGTTTTTCTGCACTATTTTGCGAGGCAATGTGGTCGCCAGCATAAAAAAAAATTGCAGTATACATATATCGCAAACATGAAAACAAAGATTTTAAAAATATTACGACATATATTAAAAACATTTTTAGGGGAAGGCTCTGTCTTCGTCTTAGTCCTTTATTGGCGGGAATATGTTACGTTAGTTGACCGTTTATTTCTAGAAACGTAGTGGTCACTACATAAAGCAATTTGACTAAAAAAAAGGGATATCCATGTCACTTCATTAGTTCAAGAAAATTCTATATGTATTTAAAAATTGAATTCCTTCATTTTTCAATTGCCCTTTTCATTATAAAGACATATGCATCGAATTATAGTTATTTGTTTCAGTGCCAGAACCTTGAGAAACCTTACGTCTGTATAATTTATGATTTCTCCTTGTGAACAACTTTCTTTGCAGAGTGACGACCTCCTAGCCGTGGTGTCCGCAGGTAATACGCAGGTAAATCGCGACTATGTTTGAGAAGATATTAGACAGCGTAATTACCTTAGTTAAAGTAGACTTTATTTAATTTTGAGTGGAGTTCGTGTTAGACCGCCGCACACGCTGACCGCTGGCGGTTTTGCTGAGGAAGAATTTCGTGAAACGCCCGATTTCATGCGTTCGTGTGTAACGAAGAGTTTTAGTTTTAGTTGCAGCTAGCTTGCATTATAAATTGTTGTGATGCTACATAATACTTTCGGCACGCCTATAATTGTTTAGTGCGTTGCTGGAAATTTGTCGTTTAGTTCAGCAAGTGGACGGACTGTTCCAAGCGTGAGTGCTACGTTTCTCTAGCATTCAACATCTCGATGTTGGAGTTTTTCTGTCACTAAACTTCTTAATTTTACCAGTGTTCATTAGAGATGACTGAGCTAGGACCAGTGGCGACCACTGCTCGATAATGTCACTTGAAAAACTTAATCTCTTTAAATTAAACCGCATTCTTGCAAAATCAAATGCTTTATATAATTTGATGTAAAACTTTACGATATATGTTTACCCCGCCTAATACATAATATCATAGTAGTAGCAAAACGGTAAGTTTTGCTAATGTTTATACGTGAATGATGCCACGAAATGTGTGTAAAATAAACAACATTTCATTTTGCAATGGTTATATTAATATCATAATTAAATGCATTAAACCTCGTAATTATAAGGTAACTTCCTCAATGATAGTACAACTGGCATAAATATTAGGCACGTTTGTTGAATTTACAGATAAAGATATTTTGTCGAGTTATTTTATTTTGAAGCGTAGGCTGTAATTATATTTTCTTTATGTGGCTATTAATCACAACTTAAATACAAACAGAAACTTCTGTACTTTTATGATTTAATATTTCAATAAACTATTTTTTAAATGTTTGTTAACTCATTATTCAACACAATTCCGATCACTGGAAGAGCATGAGAGACTGTTCCAGAGTAAGTGACTTCTACACGATAAATCGCATGGGGATAAATTTACAGCAACTCCCTGCCTGGGTCTTAAATCCAGAGTCCATCAATTTGTACATCACACGAGCCAGCTGTGCAGCGCAGGTCAGTTGTAACCAGAAATACGGGAAATGTGACGTCCGCGCTCTCCCCTCTACGTATAGTAGGTACTCTACGTATACTAACACGGCCTTGCTCGGCCCAACCTCCCGTCTGGTTGGCGAAGCTTGACAGTCTAAGATATTCACTGTGTTCAACAACGGTCACACCTAGTCTTAAGAAAACCGCCTATTGATTTTGAACGATTTTCAAGTTTGTTCCTTAATGATTGCTATACGGTGGAATATATAAGCCTGCATTATGAACCGAAATTCTGCGCGTGTATTTAAAACAAAAATTCTGCATGTATGAGCGATGTACGTCCACAAATCCAATCTGCGCCAATTTGAGAAAGGGTTGCACGTCTGTCACATTTAATGATTCTCGTCAGTCGTCGTTTGTCCCGTTCGTTCACGATATTTTTCCGGCCGCAGCGATGTCGAAGATGTGATGTTTTACCGTATTCCCGAAATTCACGGCACACTCGTGAAATGATCATACGCGAAAATTCAAATTCTATCGCTACCTCGGAGATGCTATGCCCCATCTCTCGTGCGCCGACTATAACACCACGTTCAAAATCACTTAAATCTTGATAACATGCCGTGGTAGCAGGAGTAACCGATCCACCTGCCGACCGCATCGCGTTACTCTGATTGGTTCCATTCCTCTTTTATTTGCATACGCACGCCTACACCATTTTTTTTGGCTCTTAAGTGTATATAACTTCAAAGCGAATATACTACAAAAATTATTGAAACTGAAAATGCATACACTGAAATGGTTGCCATAAAATGGTCCGCGTTGTAAAAGTGAACAGTCAAACCGTTATTACATTCCTAGTGGTAAAACAATTAAACGATAAATTTTTAATATATTAATATAATTGATAAAAATAAAGGAAGCAGCTCAATTAACACATATTTATTAAGCTAGTATATTTACCAACTTATTATTTACAATGTCGTGTTATCAAACAACGATTATTGAATCATCTTCAGCCATTTATTCATTACTAGGTTGAACCTTTCAATTCATCATTTCAATGCAAAATAAATCTTACATTTCGGAGTTCCGGAAGTGAACTGGAATATTTTTCATTCCACTGATTGTGCAACATACCCACACTAGGCATACTGCTCGAAGAATGTGGCATGGCGTGGTTTTTACGTTAATTTTTCTTATTCCCTGATGTAACAATGGGAAAAGAGGTTCAAAGGAATATATATGTAACTGAACTTCTGAGCATCAGGGCACGTAAGACGACAAATTTCTAGTTCGTAATTTTTGACAATATTATTCCATTGAAGTAAACCTTTATGGGTAACATAGTTGGCTGGGGCGCCACCTTACAGTACAAATCATTCTATATTCAAGTTCCGAATAGTAATTTTATTTTATAAAGTTAGGTTATTTTTAATCATAAGCCAATCTTCTTCTTCCCCCCACCCCTCACTCCCTTTCCGGACACTTAACATAAAGCAGAGGTTTTAATAAACACAAATTAAAAAAATGGTTCCGGTGAATAGTCTGGTTACATATTAGTATTCGAGTTGAGGCATTTAAGTAAAATCGTACTTATATGATCCTACAGCACCACCTGGTATAAAAATATGAGTATGTCGTTATATATATTTTTTTCGTAGTAATTGCTTTTGAAAGCCGTCTTATATTCCTCGAACAGATGTGTTTTGTACGAATGCTGTTACGAAATACGTTTCAATGTGGAGATAATGCTATGAAAAGTTTGATTTACACAGTAATGTTTATATAGCCATTCATCATTCGCTGATTCTCTAGCATCAGACAGTTTCTGGGAGAAACCTTGTCTATATAACTGAGAAGTTTCCATTCTCAGCAGGTGGCCACTGCTATTAGTTGCAGAATACGCCACCACACACCAACAGCAGCACATCCTAAGGTAAATTTACGATTGTCCCAACTGTTCAATTTTTCTTCGAGAACTATTCATCCTATCTGCACGAAACAAAATCATATTAAAACAGTAGGTTATGTCTAGGATATTTCAAAATTTCGTGCTTCCAAGTCTTCAAATTTATATTATATGGTCAATTATTCAAATGTATTAAAAAACCTACTAAAAATAATATTGGTTTCCCCTAACTTTTTATTGATAATTTCTTATGAGATTATGAAAAACCATAGCCGAAGGTTCACTCTCGTCTTAGAAACAAATTTGCTTCGGAATTTGTTTTAGGAGAACAAATATCAATTAACTTCACAGAAAATTAGCAGATGCGAAGCTTTTTTTAAAATATTTTTTTGAAAGTTACTGTGAAATTAATGTAATTTGTTAATAATATTTTGCATTGGTTAAACTTGAAATATTTTCTTTCAATTGCAATTTGAACCATAAAGATAGCTCAATTAAATTTGATGCTACATTAAACTAAAATTCATACTGTGTTTGTGAGTATTGATGGTTGCGGTATAACCAGGATTCCAGATTCCATTCAACCATAACATCGAGTTCTTGAGCCCCGGTGAGTTTGAAGCGAGAAGAAGGTGGGTCAACTGCGGAATGTAAAGGCGGGAGAACGGGAGTACTCCGATAAAATCCCCCTGCCAACGACGTGATTGTGAAAATCCGGGTTATGCCGGGCATCACACCCGGTTCGCCTTGGGGTAGGCCGGTAGTCTGACCACTGCAGCACCTTGGCCTCTTGCAGGGGTAGGTAGCAGCTAAAAGTGCGAATTTTAAAAACCAGTTTCGACATCGCGACCATGGCTGAAACTGCGGATAACGCTTTCAAACCTCTCTACACTGCTGTAATTAAGCTGGAAAATATAGTGCTGAACTATCTGGAGTGAATAATTGCAGCCATATATTCCGAGTTTAACAGCTCCGTGTCAGCCACTGACGTGAGCGAGTTATGGCCACTTATACCTACTGAGCAGAGAGCCGAGTGCAGCGTCATCCTAGTCTGGTGGCTGCTATACTTCATTTCATATAAGTTGGCCAGATTATGACAGTCAGTGAGTGGCAACTTATATATTCCAAACAAACAACGTGCAATTTACAAAACCTCTATCAACTGATGCATGAACGAACGAAAATTAATATTACGTTGACTATTCTGAGTGCACTGCCGGCACACATCAGGCAAGCAGGAAATACGCGGATAAGAATGAGTTCCTTGATTAATTGATTCATTTTATTTTACGTGGCCATATAACAGCGGTTTTTAGTGTTAGAAACTAAACTTCGTGCTAAAGTAGAAATGTATAGGTGTTCTAAATTAAAGGTACATTAAAACGATCCGTATCCAAACAAAACGCAATTTGAAAATATTTTTTCACGTCTTATCTCCACCCCTCCCCCCTTCCGACCTCAAAACAGCTTTCCTTACGTGATTGATATTAATTCCAAAAGCATACAGAAATATTGCATGATATAGTTGAATTATTTTTTCTAATATTTTGACGAAATATATTTCAAATTCGTGTAGTTCCGAGCCAGTAATAGAAGAACAGTCAACTTTACAAAGACGCTACCTCTTGAGAAAAAATGCGGCTCAGGCCACGTGCTGAAATGCTGTGCGCACTATCTGCGGAATTCTTTTTGAAGCCTTACAAGCCAGAAGAGAATAGCATTTGTTTTCTTTATATAATACACTAGCTTACCCGGCCACGCGTTGCTGTGGCATAAAAGATGTTGGTGCTATTCATTTCTGTGAAATTTATTCAAAGAAGTATACGTATTTTTAAAATATTTATTATTGAAGTACTTGTTTGTATACAATGTTTTTAGTTTTATCATATTCCGCGCGTATGAATAAGTTGAATGGTTTTCCTACTATAGAACACGACACATTTGGCCGTGCGAAAAACATTCTGTTTCTAAATCTATTCCGCACATTTGCAATGACCGAACTTGAGCTTTATTTATTGCCATTGCAAATGCCAATCTGACTGGAATCTGTGTTCTTTTAAAGTGAAATCGAAATTCTGATGGAATAAATGGAATTATCGGAAGAAGCACATCTTCTCCTTTGAAAGCACCTTTCAAGATGGTAGCTTCTATATTATTGCCCATAATTTTTTTTATTGCAAGGCGTCTGCCGTTGCAAAATTTTGGTGGATTGATGTTTTTAACTAAAATGACTGGGACTCCTATTTTAAATTTTAACATATGTGGAGGCAATCCTGGAACATCAAGCGAATTTAGAAATTGTGGTGAATAATTTACCGCTTCATTTTCGTGTAATGTTACATCCACAGATTTGTATGTGACATTTTCGCTTGAGATTTTTTCACGGATGCTGTCGTTTATTTAGTAAACATCTTTATTTTTTGCTGCAAGTATTGCTCGCTCGCTTATCTAATTGTGATCAACATAGTTCATTGCGATGTTTGGAAATATGAGGTAACTACAGTCCAGAAATTTTGTGGAAATGTTATTTGTCCTGTGATGTTATCTGCAGGCAATGTTCCATTTCCAATTTCCAAAAATTGGCGTGAAAATATTCCTGAAGATGGATCGTTGTGCAATTGGACTCGCATATTTGTAGTTAGTTTGAATGATTTAACATGTTGCCATAAAGGTGAAAATTTAAGGTACGCATATATTTCATCTGCCGGTGTAGAGCGAGGAATCACAGGCAATGTTTGTCTGAAGTCTCCTGCGAGCAATACTAATGAATTCCCAAATGAGCGAATACTTCCCCGCAAGTCTTGCAATGTTCTGTCGAGAGCCTCCAAAGATTTTTTGTGGGCCATTGTGCATTCATCCCATACTACGATCTTGCAATTTTGCAATACTTTTCCCATTCCAGATATTTTGGAAATGTTACATGTGGGATTTTCAGTTGCATACAAGTTTAATGGCAGCTTTAAATCTGAATGCGCCGTTCTGCCTCCACGTAGGAGTGTAGAAGCAATTCCGGAGGACGCTAGTGCTAACGCAATTTCATTCAGTGATCGAACCATCGCTAAAATGAGCGTAATGAGAAATGTCTTCCCAGTACCTCCTTGTGCATCAAAGAAAAAGAGTCCTCCTCTTTGATTGTTCGCTGCATTCATTATTTGATCGCAGATGCTTTTTTGTTCGTTGGTTTGCTTCCAAACGCTGCTCCTCAGTTTGGCTCGCAACTTAACGTCGTCGTGCTGCAGCTCAGCGATTGCGACGTCCGATGTTTGGTCTTGCGCGTGCATTCTGAAAATAATCGATAAAAACATTGAGAACAACAAACTGAAATGTTCAATCAGACAGCTGTCAACAAAGGCGCTTCCTGACGCGAAAGCATGGTAAAAATGAGCTTTTGCAGATTTTAGTACCTTTGAAGGTAATATAGATAAATAAGAAAGGTGTACAATTACTCGTGGGAACGAAAGGAAGGTTTATAAAAAAACAGAATGAAAATTGGTTGATTTTTTCGGGAGTTATACGCGTCCGAACAAAAGGACACAACATTTATATACATATAGATTTACGAACAAATACCAATAGTTTTATTTTTTGCGAGCTTTGCATAATTTTTAAAGTAACATATATTTCGTATACAGCGATTTTGAGTACTTGTAATTTATATTCCGCAGGTAATCGTTCGTCTAAGTAAATTATATGTTCTTGTGCCATATTTCCTTGTAACACGTCAATAACGTTATTCCACATTACATATTTCCAACTTGAATACATTAGCTATAACGTTCAACGTGTGCTAATAGCTACAAATATCGTCTCGCAAAAGTTACCAAAATTCACTGTCTCGGACAAATTAAAATTGTTAGCAAATATTACATTTTTTGCAAGGTTTTTTTATTTGTACTTTTGTAACCTACAAATTTTTTTTTAAACAGAAGTCAGTCTAAAATATCAGAAAATTTTTTTAGCATTAAATTTTTTTGTAGTTAATCAAATTTCAATTAATTATTTACATTTTTGCTCTTTAAAATAACAATTTATTGATTAATTATATATGTACATATTACTATTACTAATATACAATCGCAGCTACGTATTTCTGAGTAGCAAGTTTGTCTAAAAAGTCCCACAAACAGTACATTGACAAGGGAATCTGCTGATGACAGTATGAAAATAAACAACATCGTTGCCATGTGGCCGATCAGCTGATGGCGGAAGGATACGTAGTCAGATGTAAACAGTGGCGCTACTTTCGCAGGCCTGTCATAATCTGGCCAACGTATATCAGACAGAGTATACAAAGGCGCCAAGCACCGGGATTGACGGGAGGTGCGCGTGCAGGTATATGTGGACAGCGGAAGTATTCGTAGCGTGGAAACACCTACCAAGGAATTTAATGGAAGAAGAGGAGAGGGGGAGGAGTCTCGTTTAGAAGGAATTCTAGGCGTGGTCCCTGGCAAACACTTGGTTGAAATTTTCCAGAAAAACTGATTGATTCCAATCTTTTCAGGTGCACTGTTTATATTCACGGTGTAAAGTTTGATCATTAATCTAACCTGATTCCTTAATTATTTTATATATTATCATATGTATATAATTTTTCATTAGGTTTATTTATAAATTTACTTCAATTCATGACTGCAACAATAATAAAAAGTGATTTAATGTAACAAATTTTTATACTTTTTAATAAGCATTGAAAATAAATTAGGAAATTAGATTGAGTTACATATGCAGATAAAAAATAACACGTAAATCCCAAAATGACCCGAATTTAGTACAAAGATTTGAAACAAGGGGATCCAATGGGTTTTTTTGACGTACTGAAATGTGATGTTAAGTCAATTATTGTTTTCGGTTTGTTTATAATAATGAACCAGTAATGAAACGTACGCAAAAAAGGACATTTAAGAAAATTAAAAAATCTGCTCGTTTTTGCTGCTGGAAATGTAGAATGTTTTGTTTAAACGTTGTTATCTTCTACATTGGCAGCTCTTCAGAATAACATTTCGCAAGATGGCCACATTATTCAGCTACCACAGTGATTAATAAGGTAGGATATTTGACTAACAGGAAAAAAGAATCATCATATTGAGTTACATGTATGGCTTCGGGTCGTAATTATAATACGGCGTTACTTTTGAATTAGACAAATCTATTTTCTGATAATGTAGGAGACGCTTTGCTATAATGCAGTGTAAATGTGATTTCGAAACTGTACTTTTTGTTTGTTGATAATAAGTAGTAAAACAAATACGGAACCACTGATTGCGTTTCGGGATTGAAGGGTATTATGTGCCTTTGATTCTCTGTCCAGGCAACCACCTAGGCCTAGATGACTGAGGCTTATTTAGACCAAGATATTCCTTCCTGGTTCAAATCTCTAATGCGCCACTGATAGGATTGTCGTTTTCAGATGTACCTTTACTTCAATATTGTACGCGTCAGACTTCACACTCACTCTCCAGGCACAAAACAAATACATTAAAAAGCAGTGATTAAAGTTTCTTTTACGAAGCGGAGATGTTTGTAAATGCTTTGGAAGTACAGCGGAATTTATCGAAGCGTTCAAACATGCTCTCTAAATATTTTATGAATCTTAGTTGTCTGTCTGCCTATTCTCATTCCTAACTTAAATTTTTTCTGTACTTCAAGTCAGAAAGTCTCCGCAGCTCTACTAGGTGTCGCATCGTGTTGCTACTAAAAAATGTTACTTTGTTTTTAAAAATTAATCATACATGAGACTTTTTTTTTCAGGTATTTATGAACTGCGATTTATGTCAGAACACACTTTGTAAAAACCAACAATATTTATATTGACAACGTACAGAGTAACATGGAAATAAGATTCGTTCAGTTTGCTTTTTCCCATTCCTTGTCTGCCTGGTTTCTCAATTGTGTTGATGCTATAAATCTGAATAGTAAGAATATTTTATTTTTTTAATGATATATTTTATTTCACTAAGTGGGTGTAAAACGGTTAAAAATAATGTTATTAAACAGTATATATATATATATATATATATGTGAGAAACAACAAAAACATTAATTTTTCCTTGCCCTTTCCCAATATAACCACAAACAAAATCAATATTGTACACACTAGTTAAATCAATTTCTTGTAAATTTTTTGTGAGACTTCTAACTGGCTGAAGTTGGTCGCACTTTTAAATAAAATGGTTATTAAAACTATAGAGATGTTCTCGGTCTATTTTTAATTACAGGTTTTCCTAAGTAACATATTTATTAGCTACAACTATTTAATGTCTACTCATTACGTATCTAATCCTTTAGATTAGTACGATTCGCTTATAAAAAGTATTTTCACATAATTTTGTTTAATATCTTGATGACTTGTGAAACGTAGTTGTATGCTAGAAAACGGTATGTTTTCGTTTGTTTTCTATGCATTTCGTTAACCGAATGATTTACTGCCAAATATGCAGTTTTAATATATAAAAAGAATAAAACGAACTAAATAATATTTACTGCGTACATTAAACAAAATTTAATAAAAAAACTTTATTTCTTGGTAAAGAAGAAAACTCGCACGGTAAATGTGCGGAACGGATATTTTAAAATACTAGACTGAGGACTGAATTGAACTCTGGATATAAAGTGATAACTGATATTTTGCAGCACACTCCTGATATTTAGAGATTAATCTGCAATGCATGGGAAAGAGAAGCTGAAACATTGCCATGTTAATACAAGAGCGAAATATGTTCTCGATTTTAAACTCTTGGATTAAAAAAGTTTACTAGTTAGTATTTTATCATTTGTGACTTTACAATAATTTCTGCTTATCAGGATTTTTAGTTGTATAATTACTTTTTCAATGGTAATCTTCCAGCGAAGACTTAGATATTACATTTATTAATGTAGATTACTTCCATAGCAATTAGGAAATAGGAAATAATTGACAATATATTTTATGCTGAATACATATTTAAAAAATATATTCCGACAACATTTTCAGACAATAGTATTTTACACGCATGATATCGCACACAAAAATTGAAATAACTACCAGCTTGTTTTTACAACACATTTCTCCATAAAACTTCAAAGCGTTCCATATGATTGGAGTTGTTTTAAATGAAAGTTATTTTAAACAAATAAATTCATCGCCATTTTATTGAAAAACTGTTTGTATATTCAACGTTAATCTTATTCATGAAAGAAAATATTCTGTTTATTTAAATTCTGAATGTGATTTATTCCTTCGGCCTTTTACTAAAATACTTGGAAGTTTGAACAATTTAATCATGTATTCCATTTTTCAAGGATTTGAGACCACACTTATTAAGATGACAATACCATTACAAGGTAAGAAATTTCACTCAAGAAGCAAAATAAAAAAATTAAAAAAAATATTACTAAGACGTATTTAAAAAAGTGTTCCAGAATTACGAGCAATGCATGAAGAAAGTGACAGAAGCAGGTGGGCATGTTAGGCATACCGTCTGTTCGANTAAAAAAAACGTGTTCCAGAATTACGAGCAATGCATGAAGAAAGTGACAGAAGCAGGTGGGCATGTTAGGCATACCGTCTGTTCGACAGCCAGGTCAATATAGGCGTGGCAGTTTGCTCAGAGAAGCAAGGATGGGGAAAGAATCGGCCAAGACCTGTAGTTGGGACTCATCCCAGAATTCACCTGGAGTTACTCAGGAAACCATGGAAAACCAAAAACAGGGTGGCCGGACCCGGAATCGAACACGTATCTTCCGGATTACAAGGTTAGTGGTCTACCACTGCGTCAACTCGCTCGGCATCACGAAAGTGCTTCCGAGTTGCTCGCACTAAGACTGGAAATTCGCTTTATTTATATGTATAACATTATTTATAATTGTGCTTCATGTATCCAAGCAGTGGTAATTTATTCATTCATTGTAGGCTTTCCTGCGAGCTGAATTTAGGGGCATCCGATTTAATCGAAATATTCTATCACCAGCCGTATTATAAAACATACTAAGATCCATTTTTGATTTGAATCATTACGCCACTCAGATGTCTGTCCACGAAATACAAACATGTATGGTTGAAGAAACCTAATTGTGATTGGCCCAGTCAAATCAAATATTATCATTACGGCATAGTAGACAAAGAAAAGATTCAGATTTGCACGAAAGATGTTAAGTCTAGCTTACACGCAAATATTTTTACCAACAACAGGTGTCCTTAGTAATATTTTAAAATTACTGAAATGCCACTGAGCAAAACCTCCCATGTAATATGTCACAAAAAACCCTTTTAAAATAAGAGAAAATTTGAAAATATTTCAAGCGTAGGCTGGTACGAAAGGTTTTCGCGAATTCAACATTTCTGTGAAAATCAAAAGGTCATTTTGTGTTGTAGACTATCTAGATAAGTATTTGACTAGCAAAGTTTCAATACATTTACTATGTAAATGTTTAGTAAATTTTATTATCAAATAAACGTGAAAACGTGAATGCATTTACTGATTTACTAAACACAACTTATAATTCTGGGAAATTAATTTTAAAGGGTCCCGAAATATTAAATGAATTTTTACTTATGTAATATCACACGGCGCAATTTGGTAAAATTTGTAAGGTTTTCAAGAAATACTTAATTCAAATGTTCGATGTGAACGAAACGAAATATATATATTTACTTATTTATTTCGTTCTATTATTTAAGGTGTGCTAATAGTAACATACAAAATGAATTTTCTCACAACGGGCCCAGTTTCTTAACGTTGAAACTAGCAAATATGTAATGGGAGAATATAAACAAATGGAATATGTAGAATATATATATCCGCATTAAATGATTCCGAGATATTAAATGATCGTGAATCGCGGTGATCGCGTGGCCTTCTCATCAAGAGAAACAAAAGTCAATTCACGAAGGGAGTCACACATGATTTGCACATTTTGGTAACGAAGCAGACATTGCCGTTGGCTAGTGGTTCCCTCAGTGTTTTCCCTGTATCTCTCCCCGCTTTCATTCTGCCACTTGTCCGCCTCCATCTCACTCAACTCTCACAGGCGGCAAAGTTGCCTAGCTGGTAACGACTTACCGCCTCTTCGTTAGCGGTGTCACAGAGATGGAACTACAAACTCAGAAAGTCAGGATCGGAGATGTAAGCGTACATGGTCTGAGGAAGGAAGCAGCCCAGCATTCGGTTGGAGTGATTTCGCATAAGCGTAGAAAATATAAATTATGATCGCATAAACGGGATCCAAACCAGACACTCTCGAATGCGAATCCAGTGTGTTACCACTGAGCCACCTAGCTGGGTACTCAGACTCTCTAAAGGCATAGTTGTTACGCACCATCTGTAATCAACTTACGAAATTAATCATAGTAACACTTCTCGAATGTTGTCCATCACTGCACAGCATAAATGCAGGATATTCAAGCGACTGAANTCCACCTCCTCCGCCTTCTCGCGGCCCGCGAACTCGATCGCCCGCCGCCGGATGACGTCCCACCACTTATCCACCATCCCCGACTCTAAGGCGCGGCTCACCACGTACTCGAACGACTCGAAAAAGATGCTGTTCTTCCTCAGTGCCATCTTCACCGGCGCCGTCAGAACGGGCTTCTCTAGGATCCGCAGCAGTGGCCGGCCGTTTCGGATGTAATTCTGGAACAGTATATACTCCGTTCTGTAACGACCGAGCATCATTACAATGTCCTTTTTTGTGGCTATTTGCTGCATACACTCGTCCATATCGCACTTCACGTGCCTCCTGACGGCCTCCATGTATAACGGTTCCCCACTTGAATTCAAGATCTTGATTCCCCCCGGCGTCAGCCCTATCTTCATATTAGTTTTGAAAACTTCTTCCAAGCTATGAACTCCTGGCCAGTACATCGTATTGGTGAGGGCACTAATGAGGCTCGACTGGTACGCAGTGCCTATTAGCGAGCAGTAGAACACCCAGAACAGGAAAAATACTCGAAGTGCTGACGTGACCGGTAACTTGGGTAACGATTCCGACAGTATTGTAGACACTATCAACAGTATGGTGGTTGAACCACCGACGTAGTACTGGCATTCTTCTTCCCTGTTCGATATAGTTTTCTTGGCGAGCACCCAAGTCACGAACACTGCAAAGACAATCGACATCATCACTGCCAACCACAAGTCCGATGTGAAAATAACAACAAGAGTCACGAAGTTTGAAATGGCTTCCGGAACTGGCACGACCCACACGCCAGATTCGAGGAGATAGGCGCTGGTGAACTGCAAAAATTTCACCAACTGTGGTGACAGAACACGACTCGTCAGCACGACATCGCTGTGTTTGGCGATCAAGTCGCTGTACTTCTTATTCTCGTCGCTAGACTCACGGTACTGTACACTGCTGTTCATGTACTCTGCTATCAAAGAAACAAGATCTATTTCGATTCCCGATTCATATTTATTACTTTCCGTGACGTTATTCACTTGATTGTGCTCTACGGGTGTAATGCTCTTGCGCTTTGCAGAAGAGGGTATAGTGAAGGGAGGGCTCGGGCTCACAGATGCTACTATAGAGCAACCATATTTTTTCAGCGATTTACTAGGGAACAGAACATTGGCGCTGTTAAATTTTCCGCCCTCACTTTTCACCCACGTGTTAATATGTTCCACTGTCTTGAGTTTGGTGTTGCAATCCATTGATTTTGGTTGCCACGTATAGAAATTCCAGTCTGGTTCAGTTCCGTCAACGGGCACCTTCGCAACGAGAACTACAACGTTAAGAAAGCGTAACTTCCAGCAAATTTTCATTAAATTGTTAGCGATTGCCACTTCACCTCCCGGAACATCTGTTGTCTCTGTGAGTGTCACTATCAACCACCTGGCCATGGGGTTGAATGCAGGGTACAACATGGAGACGTTAATCTCGTACTGCAGCTTATTGACTTGTTGCTCGAGTGTTCCAGTCATGACGATCACGTAGCTAGACGCGTGAAAGTGCGGCCCCCGAGGACTGTGTCTATGCTCGAAGTCACTCTCCACCACCATGACCGACCGCTGGAAGCTGCGCTGTATCTTGCTCAGGATTGACCCGACGACAAGCGACACGTCTGTGAAGTTTCTTGTGATGTTCTTCGGACTCTCGTTGACGTTCGAGTGTCCAGTCACAGTATCGTTCACATGAAACACCNGACCCGACGACAAGCGACACGTCTGTGAAGTTTCTTGTGATGTTCTTCGGACTCTCGTTGACGTTCGAGTCTCCAGTCACAGTATAGTTCACATGAAACACTGTAGTACCATATTTGGGAAAAAACGTTTCTACAGTGCTAAGCACGCATTTCAGTAACTGTTCCTTATCCGTATATNCGTAGTACCATATTTGGGAAAAAACGTTTCTACAGTGCTAAGCACGCATTTCAGTAACTGTTCCTTATCCGTATATTGTAATATGTTCGGTTCTCCTTCCCTGCAGTGTCGTCCGTGAATGATGATGGACATGTAAAGAACACACGTGAGCANGTTCGGTTCTCCTTCCCTGCAGTGTCGTCCGTGAATGATGATGGACATGTAAAGAACACACGTGAGCAGTGAGTTGGCTTGCGAACCCCTAAAATAGAGAATAAAGAAAAATTATTAATACATATATCCAGACAACTACATGAAAAGTTACTGCAGTCAATTTTTCATCGCATATTATGTTTATCACATCCAACAATCTGTAAACCAAAATGTGTGTTTCTATCTTCGTGTGATACATCGATGGTGTTGTGATCCGATCTTAAATCGGCCTTTCGAATTGGGCACATTAAAGAGATTCAAAGTTCAATAATTTCCCAGAGACATCTTTACCAATTTGTGGAAGAAATGAACGAAAATAGACTTAAAGCAGCTCGCTAATATGTTACTTTAAGTCACTGCTAAGTTTGTAACAAAGTCTCAAAAATTTTCGTGAGAATTCTGTTCGAAATTTTACTGATAACAGTTTTTTCACAAATTTATTTTTGCGTTGCAAAAAGTTGGTTACATTTTCCGTAATGTGCCTTGGTTTTGAAATTAACTTCTTCAGACTCAGTCTGGTTCCCAGATATAAAAACGTGTTTGTTATAAGTATGCCTATAAGAATTTATAATGAGTGATTTGAATNCTCAGTCTGGTTCCCAGATATAAAAACGTGTTTGTTATAAGTATGCCTATAAGAATTTATAATGAGTGATTTGAATGTCCGGCACTTGATCATTGCCATATGAAAGGCTGGTTACTCGGGCAGTATTCTGAATATCCAAAACATCCACACCCACATGTTCGTACTCGGAAGTGACATCAAAGATTGCTGTTCCATGTTACAGAGCGCAAGTGCACGAGAGTATGTAGCAAGTGAGCGTCGGATGCATGCTCTATGCGTTCTCTCAGGATTTTGATTTTTTATTTACATTGTGTAGTTGTTATTCTGTGCACACACTGCCGAATGATCATTNGCGTTCTCTCAGGATTTTGATTTTTTATTTACATTGTGTAGTTGTTATTCTGTGCACACACTGCCGAATGATCATTTAATGTTCAATTATAAGTGTTTTTCAATAAATTAAGGAAATCTGTACACACGTACATGTCCTTTGCTTGCAAAGAAATTAGAAAGTCGCGTCGGCGAATTCGGTAACACCGCAAACTTCTTTTCTCTTCGTTTCTTTACATTATCGCCATCACAAGTGCTATCACCTCCTGTCACATCGTAACTTACAGCAAAATAAAACAGTATTTAAAGAACGTTTGTTAATTTTTGTTATTCCAACAGTGCAGCTGACGAAAAATGCCAACCGATAAGGGCGAGTGGGAATGTGGATGCATTCCACGTGAGAAATGTGCATGGAACTGTGGGAGAAAGTGAGTGTGTGAGTGAGAGCACGAGTGACGTTTATTTGGAACACGGCCTCTGGATGCTCCTGTTTGCAGCGGACACGTCATATTACACACGAACAGCGGATGAAGATGGTGGTGTTGAATGGGGGGAATGCATATCAAGACAAATTGGAAGCCGTCCAAGAAAATCAGACCCATCGATGTTCTTGCAATGATCAGAGCACGAACTGACAGTCCAAGTGGTTGATTATCACAAATATGACTAAACGTAAAAATGTTTTGTGACTTTCTGTCACTAAGCAGACTACATAAAAAATATTTTACGCAAATTAATGATTTGAATATTATTATGTGCTGCCTTAAATTATACTAATAACAAATTAAAATATACTCAAATTAAAACTTTATAAAACAGAACGGAGGAAAGAGCACTAACTTATAACACAATTTATCAAAATTTTGCGAGACTAGGAAAATTATTACAGAAGTAATTTCAATCTCTCAAAAAATCTAAAATTAACGTGACATGTAAAACATGTCACTTGTAAAACAGATACTTATAAAAAAAAACCAAACTCCTAATTGCAACAAATTTGTGTGATTATGCTATTTAAAAATCAATCTATGAAAATTATTTGCAAAGTAGTTCTTTGTAGAGACAAATATTTGTTTGTGAAATAAAATAATTATCATAGATTACAACATCGAAAACGGAAATTGCCACATTTCTTAAAGTCATTGTAAACTCGCCTATTTTACCTTACACGTTAGAGTTGTATAGTGATTTACTTCTTTAACAATGTACGTGTAATTGGTTATAACTTTTATAAAAATAAACTTTAAATGTTGAATGATTAATTATCTAACAATATGACGTTTAGCACATCATCAAACATGGATTACATGAAGGTGATTTTGTTTTTATTCACACACATAAACTCTCTTACAATATTACTGTTGCAAATGATTGACAAAAGTTTACAGCTGAATAAGTATTAATTAACTGAAGGGGACGAAAAGGCCCTTCTATTTTAATGATAACAGACTATTCATCATCCATCATTTCATATAAAATAAATGGAAGATCTTTCCGAAAATTCCTAAAACTTTACCTGGATTATGTCCAAAGACTTTTCACTTCTTTCTGCTTCTTTAATCAATAAGATACTATAAACTTGACAAAAATTTCAAAAAGTGGAAATGAAACATATTTAATATTTTTAAAATCTGCCATCTCTGTATGTATCAAAAAATGTTTACCGCAAGGAACAATGCAGACATTGAAACAATATAATTACAGAACAATAAAAAAAAATTCCTTAGACAACTGTAAAACTTGACATTTTTTGTCTGTTTCTGTGATACTGCTAACAGTATTGCACTTTCCTATGATAATTCTTTTACTAATTGAAATAACAAACTTTACAACGCGTCGCGATATCGACATATTAATCCATGCCTTCACAAACATAATAAGTAAATCAATAACTGAGAACGCGTATTTCTTAAGATATAAATATGCTGTTCTTGTGACTCTAGTGCCCCACTGGTGTTATCAACTTAGGGAATTATATGAAAAATAAAACATTTGAACTTTATGCACTTCTTCAGTAATAAAGAAATTCTCTTTATTGACTTAATAACATCTGAGAAGATTATCCTCTCCTTAAATGAGTTATTTTTAAACTGTATTTTTAACAAATCAATCCCTATTTAAGCTACAATTCAGTGCTTAACATTTCCACCGGTACGGCCCTCCGACTGGCAGCTAGAAGTGCGTTGTCAACTACAGGACGCAAATGCCTTTTTTTGTATACTGTACAAGCTCCACAAACAAGCACTTTATGCCAGTGGTGTGTCAGTCGTTGGCTCATAGAAAATTCCTAAAGTTGCCACAGATCCTTTGATTGTTTCGAACAAATATCCAGTGAAAGCCAACGTGTGCACACATGATTTAGAGCCATTTTTATGAATCTCGCAAAAAAGGTCATGAAACACTTCATTTGTATCATCCTTCCAATCAATCAATTAAATATAATTTGATCCACATTAAAAAAATGAAAGTCCTTGAAAGTATTTGTCAAAGGAGTAAACTGCAAGCAGAACACAGTGCTGTGTGATTTTATTGATTTTCTTTCGAAACAGCTGAAACCCAGTTTTAAACCAATCATCACCGCTGCATTGCTAAACCCTAATAAAGTGTAATAATTTTCCGACATTTAATGATACATCAGTGCAGCTATAAGCATCTAATTTTCTTATCTATGACAACACCCAGTAATGAGTAACTGAAAGCAACCCATTACTCTTAACCGAATACTTTGTACTTTCGTGTGTACAGCTTCGTTTCATCAGTGCTTCCGACTTTTAAACAGAATATACAGTCACCTTCAGAACATCTGCTACAATGGATTTGTGTTTCCTTCACCATTGTGTTAATCACGGCTATATTTCCTAGTGCCCACAACCGCAGCGTTTTGTCCCTTCACATTTCGGAAACATCTTACGAAACAGGGAGCCCACATCGCCCACTACAGTAATTGGTAAATTTTGTTCAGTAATGAATATAGTGACGAGTCTTTGCGCCACTAACTGTACTAAAATTGTCTTTCTGTACACTGAAAAAACTTAGTATATTGTTGCTAGATTTTCCCGTGTTTCATATGACTAACAGTTTTTGCGCTTTAAAGGACATTGATGAACTTAGGAAACAACTTATTTTAATGTGTGCAGTCTATACATTTAGGGAAATTTTTGTATTTTCTGAACTGACGCTCAAGGGGCTTCTGCACAGTATTATTGTAGAAACGCTTGTACGTATAATGTTTTACACATCGTCCCGTCATCTAATTGAATTATACAAGCAAAAGATTACCGGTGCCGTAACACACAAATTTATCCAANACTGTGTGCAGTCTATACATTTAGGGAAATTTTTGTATTTTCTGAACTGACGCTCAAGGGGCTTCTGCACAGTATTATTGTAGAAACGCTTGTACGTATAATGTGTTACACATCGTCCCGTCATCTAATTGAATTATACAAGCAAAAGATTACCGGTGCCGTAACACACAAATTTATCCAAAGTATACCCTTTCAAAAATATAACAAAACCGTGTTGATAATAGCGTCAATATTTTGCAGAAATGCGGGAGAATGTCATTAAATTATGGCAATTAAAATCAATTCATAATTTAACGAACATAAGCCCGCTACTGAAAAACATGGCGGATAAATAAACAGAATGGCTGCTGCGTACAGTTCAGCCACCATAGTAAACACAAATATCTTTATTGTGCTAGTATCACTGCCTATTTCACTTGTTACTCACTTTGAAAAAACGCCGACAGAGTATATTGCATAGCTGGCAAATAAGAATTTTGTGAATTGTTTGTAGCAGTCTGGGAGGAAACTCATTATGCAACATAACCTCCAACATAACTAAACATCTATGGGCAATGATTCGATATTTAGGTACCCCCTATAATATGAAACTACTGTTGTATTTATCTTGCACTCCACCTTACGACGTGAAACTCAAAAGTTCACCTTTTTTATTTCGTAAAGTATTCTTTATGCGAACTGCAATTACCTTACTTGGAAAATGGAAACTTAAAAAAAAACACTTACATGTGGCTCGTATGAGCGACGGGATGGTGACCTTCGCCTGTCTTTTCTTGGATGGGGACAACTTCGTCGCTCCGAACTATAAGGTGCGACGCTCTTGGTGTTTACGTCAGAAGTGCGCCCCTGTTGTCGCTGAGCTATAATGTTTCAGAGGCGCGGGGCCGATCAATAACCATTACCTGTACATCACAAAGCACTACTGCATTATTCCCACTCTATCTGATGCTACAATTATTGCTATAACTACTGCACAGTCTTCAGTAAAGTGGTTGACATTGGTAAACGGAAGACGAGGCGTAATGACGGTCTGTGACGTAATTGGGTCACTTTTAGCCATATCATGCAAGCTGAGCCTAGAAGAGTTTATATTACCTATATATAAATGCTCACATTGTAAAGTAAAATAAGTTATATTATTTATACTTTTTGGTTAGTGTCGTGTTGTAATGTGACAAAATTATTACAGGTTGGTTAGCTGACCACTGAACTTACTTGAATTGTCGAATATTCAAATGTTAACGTTGGCAGTCAGCGTTTCATGAAATACTTTCGTATAAGTACTTTTTTTCTGAGAGTATTCCGTAAAGAAACAGATCCGATAAAATATAAGCACGTGTAAGTGCTATCAATAACTACATATATCAATATTATTAAGGAACCCTTTACGAACAATAGTATGGCTCAGGTCACTGACAATAATGTAACTAGGTTTCCTCAAAGATCTAAAGTAATATTCTGAGGCCAAAGTAAACGACTGCTCAATCGGCGGAGTCCTTCCTATAGGCTGTTCACGGTCAAGTGAGCACTTTTGAGGCCTTAGTTACTTTTTCCTTTAGACCATTTTTTTAAATCCATTAACCACCTTTCTAAATAAATATTGCCATGTAAGAAATAAACACAGTAAATATATTCCACCGCACTCGGAAGTTAACATCTAATGCTACAAAAAATTATGTTTATTGACCATTATTCCAAATTAGAGGGTTTACAAAAGTGCTCACTTTTTCGCGAATAGTCTATACTTAGAAGTACGTAAGACTCACAATAACTTTAACTTCAATGTGAAGAAAAATATCACCTCCAGGTGGCAGATTTTGACAACATTTCTTTACCTCTGAGATACCGCCAGGGTACTTCCACCAACCAGGAGAAAGTAAAACCTTTTTTTTTTTAGCTAGGAAGTTTATAATAGAATCTTTATTTCACCACTCTCTCCATGACACGCATTACTCACTCTTTTCTTAGTCTTTGCGTCTACTTCTTTCCGCGAGGTTCCCAAACATCTCCTTTCGTGCCACCCTCCCTCCGTGGAGCAGTGACAGCATCACAGCACTTCATAATACCCGCCTCCTACGGCGAACGTCTCAGTTCCCCTCCTCCCTCCATTCTACAAGCTACCTGCTTTATGAAGATAATTTGTTCCCCGCTTCCCTCCGCCACTATCCGTCTCGCCGGCTTCAAGATTTGTGCCGACATTATTCCCTAATGCCAGCCAACTTTCATAGCTTATTTCTCATTTTTACTGCCCTTATTTTTCCTGCAGATCTCCAAGATATGCCGTGACGGTTGCGTCCTGCCTTTGCTTCTCGAAAACTCTTAGTAGCGAGCCCTGAGGGAACGCTACCTGGAATAAAATACACGCAGCTGAAGTTACCCCTGTCACTGTTAAATTACACGGCTTACGGTACTGATCGTTTTCGTTAGCTATCTTGAGAGTATAAACTTTTATTTGTTCAATCATAAATGTTTATGGTATTTGTTTTTGCAATGGTACAAACAGTAGCATATGTGGACAAAGTTTTGCCTTTGTGGGTTCCTAAACATTACCATTATAAATCAATATATGCCCATGCACCATTTAGACATTTCCCACCAAATATAAAAATTTGCGTGAATTTCCTTTCCTGTAGAAAATTATTCTTTTTGTAGAAAATATCTCTACATATCTTATCTGATGTGTCAACTGCTTAATCTACTGGGGTAGTGTCGGAATGGAGAAAATGAAGAGGCTCATGCTAAACCAGTCTGCTGCTCAAACTCAGGGCCAACCCATCTTCCTTGGCCCTCCTGAAAAGCAGGTACTTGATATNAAGAGGCTGATGCTAAACCAGTCTGCTGCTCAAACTCAGGGCCAACCCATCTTCCTTGGCCCTCCTGAAAAGCAGGTACTTGATATGAAACAAGGGTGGATCTGCGGTGCAATGAAGATTAGGAAATAGGAATGACCTGGAAACCGCCCTTATTTCTGCACCGTACAATGGCTCTGACCACTACGTTTTCCACATAACAATCAACGAGTGAAACTTACCGTTGCTACCTCCCAACTGAGTTCATACTTTCAAACACCTCTAATGGCCGTACAGCGGTAACACATGGTTGCGTTCGCAGAAAGCGACATTCCTGGACTAAATAATAAACAGGAAACACACCGTGTCTGTCTGTACATGCAGTAGCAAGCCTAACTCAAATTTGGGAGGATGTGAATTTGATCCCGGCCGACTGCATTAATGGCGAAATAATGTAAATAAAGTTAGAGAGTCTTCTTACAGCGAGTAACATATACAGCATAGCAAACAGAGCCAAGAAAAAGGTCTCAAAACATAAACATGTCGTTGAAATCATCGTATGTCCGTTTTTCTTACGAATAAAAACTGTTAGGTATCGCGAGCGGTCCCATAAAACTCACACAGTTTAGTCTTAAGAAAGATTCACGTCATTTACAATTTTACGCCCCTGCTAACGCGTACGGTCCTTGCATTACCTCTGAAATTATTCAAGAGCAAGGTAATAACACCGCAACAACAAAAATAAAAATGAAATTTTCTCCTTGNAGATTCACGTCATTTACAATTTTACGCCCCTGCTAACGCTTACGGTCCTTGCATTACCTCTGAAATTATTCAAGAGCAAGGTAATAACACCGCAACAACAAAAATAAAAATGAAGTTTTCTCTTTGCAGAATGAACATGAGTCAGCAATCCCAAATTCAACTCCGAATGTCAGAATTTTGAGCTTGGAATAAATTATGTTTTTAAGCTTTTAATTTTGCTGGAAATTAGCTGAAATCGCTAGTAAAGGGGAAAAAATTTTAAATCACTGAATTCATTATAATATTATCTTTTTTAATTAATTAGTTGTTTAATTGCACATAGGTCACTGCAGAGATTTATTGCGTGTCACGTTTACCCGCATTGCGAGGCTTATTAATCTGTAATGTTGTCTAGTGAATTNGTTTTCTCCTTGCAGAATGAACATGAGTCAGCAATCCCAAATTCAACTCCGAATGTCAGAATTTTGAGCTTGGAATAAATTATGTTTTTAAGCTTTTAATTTTGCTGGAAATTAGCTGAAATCGCTAGTAAAGGGGGAAAAATTTTAAATCACTGAATTAATTATAATATTATCTTTTTTAATTAATTAGTTGTTTAATTGCACATAGGCCACTGCAGAGATTTATTGCGTGTCACGTTTACCCGCATTGCGAGGCTTATTAATCTGTAATGTTGTCTAGTGAATTACCTTGTATCTCTTTCAGTTTTTTGTGGCAAATTAATAAGTGGGCGCCTACTGCATCCCGTGGAATAAAAAAAGTATCTGGGTTTTACGTCGCACGGTTATGTAGAAAAAGTATAAACATGACGTTACTGTCTACAGAATGGGGGTGAATTCAAATGACAAACTTCGCTATGTGATTACTTATACAAAATCAAATGGGAAAAACATGGGACACTTTCTACCTAAACTGAATATTAAGGGACATAAAAGGTCATGTAAGAAATGCAATTTTTTTTTTTTGCGAAATATTGAAAATAAAGTGAAATTAAATTACAATTCTCCGAAAATAGTTTTATTTTAGAAATATCTTCAACCTAAGACAACATTTCATTAATACCTCCAACGGTTATAATAATAACAGAGGTGGCCATCCTCTTACTGCATACCACGTTTTAACCGTCAGGATTAATGAACGTTTGGTGCTGGTTTATTGATCAGCATGACCGAATCAACTAAAATGGTACTCTTGTTGCAACTGCCCGGGATCCACCGTTTTTGTGTTAAAAGCAGGCAAACATTTAGGTGGCAGCGACACAGTTCCAGGCGCGTAGGCAATACAAATTCTTCCTGCTGGGAATCACACACCGACCAACAAACAGGCGCCTGCAGTTCTATAAACTTATACATATATGATACATGCTGTTAACATTATGTATTAAAAATGTTCTCCGCCATCGTCTGTGCATTGGGCCCAGCAGCACATAATTTAATCATATTTTTTGTATTGCCTACGTGCTAGGTACTCTATTGCTGTAGTCGAAGATTGTGTGCGTTTTACAGGAAAACGATGGTTCCCAGGCAGTTGCAACATGGAAACAATTTTATTACTTATGTAATATTGTTCAATAAACCAGCATCAACGTTCATAAATCCTGACGGTAAAAATGTTGTATGCAATAAAAGGGTGGCCACCTCTGTAAATATAGTTACAGTGAGAAGCATTAATTATAATTTGCTATTTGGTTTAATATCTTGAAAAAATAAAACAATCTTAGAAGAATTGTAATTTTATTTCACTCAATTTCCGATATTTTGTAAAAAAAAAAAACTAGTTAAAAAACTTGTTTTTCAAGGACTCATATCTCCCATAAAATTCGGTTCTGGTAGAAAGTGCCCAAAGTTTTCTCCATTTTATTTTGTATAAGGAATCACCTCACGAAGCTTGTCATTCGAATTCAGCCCCACCTTGCATTACAAGCGAACTGGCGCTGGGGTACCCTCCGGACTCGCATTCGGGAGGTCATGGATTCGTATCCCGGTTTAGGCATCCTGATTTCCATTTTTTTTTTTGTTTCGCGATATTACTCCAGGTGAATGGTAGTTCCTTAAGACAGGCCAATTTCTTTCCAGTTATTCTTTCTGTGAGCATCCTGCTTCGTCTCTAATGACCATGCTATCGACCGACCTACCTACATTCCTGCTTATAGTGGGCTCCGAACCACTTAGTGACAGACTGTGTTCATAAATGTCGAGTCTTTATCGGGGTTGGGCCCTAACCGTCGCCAGTCCAGCTTGTTGGCAACTTAAGTGTGATGTCACGCCTTAGCGATCACGGCAATGGCGCACTCTGCTCGTTNCGCCAGTCCAGCTTGTTGGCAACTTAAGTGTGATGTCACGCCTTAGCGATCACGGCAATGGCGCACTCTGCTCGTTTCCAGTGGATTAACGATGTCCGATTTGTATAAATACAGTGAAATTCAGCCATTGAAGCAAGACTTTCCTAGTTTATCTGTTTCAGTAGCCAAGTGAAATTCTCATCGTGAAGTCACATTTTTAAAAAGGCGCAAGTGTTGTTTGCGGAAGCAAATTAGCAAGCCCGTAACTCGTCTTGTTCTTCGCGTCTTGTATTTTGCACGTGTCTCCGTCGGTCTGTTAGCCGGCCGGAGGGGTTGGGTTTGCTCTGGTAGCGCCCTCAGTGTGCGCCAGCAGGACTAGCTTACAGACATACGGGCGTCCTCTCACAAGCAGCAACTTCCGTCATAAACTACAAGACAGGGATTCCTTTGCAAATAAAATCGCGAACTAAAAAAAAAAAAACTTTTCGCTGCTGCTGGCATTTCGAAACCCTTCTGCTTTCCATCTCGTCCCATCTCTTTACCCCCTCATCATCAATCTTTCCCTGGCCCGCAAGCTTTCCAGCCCTTTTATGTCGGTCCATCCCTAATCTCTCTCGCTCTCCAACCCCGCCCTTGCCATTTTCAGCTGCGCGCGTCTGCTTTTGCGAAATAACAAGTTATAAAAAAAGTACATACATGCTACTCTTACACGGAAAACAAAGTTACCGTTTACTCGCCTGGTTCGTTTTGCAGGTTTAAAAAAAATGGCGTAGGCACAAAGAAAAAAGTAACGAAGAACAAGAACAGAATCTCGTATTTATTTTCTTTTGTTCTTTTCCCCTCCTTTTCTCACGTGCTTTTTCGTCCCGTAAAATATTCATAGAGTTGTCAGATTAAATACAGTGTTCCGCCCTTTATGTGCTAAGGGTGGGAGCTTGACTAGAAAGAAGCTGCCGGTGGGTGAGGGGGGGGGTGGTGAAGGGCGCTACAGAGAGTCTTCCTACGCGGCACGCGTTCCGCTAGTCTTCCCCGCGAACTAGAGAGGTGGAAGAAGGGGCGGAGGGACGTGAACTTCCTGAACGTGGACTTAGACCTCGGGGATGTACAACTTCATTCCTATGACCAGCCGGATGCGGTTACGTCCCAAGTTCCGAACAACGAAACGGGAACGTAGGTACGCACAAAAAAAGAGTTACCCACGCCTCCTTTTACTTTCTCTTGTTCGTGCGGGTTACAGTGTCCGCGCAAATGAAACAAAAAATGAATAAATATTCGCTTGGAAGGAAAAAGAAAATGTTAAATGGTTGGCGAGGGGCAAAACCTGAAACTTCGATTGTTTGAATGCCGCGGAAGAAAAAATGCACAAGTTTGTGAAGAAGTTGTTTTTTTTTTTTTTTTTTTTTTTTGTTTTTAAATTATCAAAAATTTTTGAAATAATTTTAACTTGGAAGTAAATCAACAGTTATTCCTAAAAACATATTTTTTCACAAAATTCTAGAATTTTAATTTAGAAGTAAATTAACAGTTATTTCTTCCAGTTATCTGTAAAGACAAGACTTATACGGGAATAATTTCAACAGCCAGTAGAGGAAAAAATTTTTAATCACACAGTAACTACTAAGCCAAAAATTAATTCATTCATAGCAACTTTTATTATGACGCCCTACGGTTTCAGCTGCGTACACTACGGTCACGTAAGACAAGTTTGTAACATTTTAAGGGGCAAAAATGAACTTGGATTTCCTATCTTTAGAGATTGGCATAACACTACTATACAACACGTAGCAAAATGGTAAATGAATTCAACTTCCCACCATTTTCATTTTATAATGTTTTGAATTTTTATGATTTTACAACAGGTTGTATTCCAGTTTGTTAAATATTTTCAGAAAAAAATTGGTGACATTTGTTTTTGAACAACATAAAATGTAGTGTACCACTATTGTAAAAACCCACACGCATTGCATTTGGTTTACCACGAAATGAAGGTAACCCAAGGAATGGAGTTAAAATGTATTTACCAGATTAGTTTTTGTAATGACGAAAAAATGTTTCGGAGCACTCATTATTCAACATAGCAGAAAGAAAAGGTATCCCGTAAGGTTCTTTTCTGGATACTGTGTTAGTTCACGCCATTTTCTCTCGTACGTTGATTAATGTTATATCTTTACCCAAGCAGTTCAACAAAACTAGTGTTGACTGAATGAACTTGGCTCTTTATTTGATAATCATTAATTACATAAGTTTGTTTTATCTTGTGATGTGGATTGTTTCTGGACATACATTTTAAATTTATTTATTGGTAAGTCTAACCCTAACAAGTGGGGGATAAAAAAGAACTGAGAGAGTGATGAGTGAGTGAAGAGATTTGGGCAGCTATTAACATCGAGGTCTTGAGAGCTGATGAGTGTCAAGCGAGGTGAGAATGGAATACCGTCGGAATGTAAGGACAGGGGAAACGGGAGATCACCGAGAAAAACGCCGATCAGCGGCATCGTCCGGCACGATTCCCACATGCGAAAATCCGGGGCGACTCCGCCGGGAATCTAACTCGGATCACCTTGGTGGGAGACAAGTAATATAACCACTAAACCACCAAGGCCCCTGATAAAAAGATGGATCAGGATATGATAAACCTAGAAAAATTCACCAGTCCACTGAAAGTTNAACCACCAAGGCCCCTGATAAAAAGATGGATCAGGATATGATAAACCTAGAAAAATTCACCAGTCCACTGAAAGTTCGAGCCACTGATATTTTATAATTGGCTGCTGTTAGTTTAGAAGACAAATTTATGCTTGGCTGGTTCAGGCTGTTCTTCATTGGAAATATACAGGTTGTCCACAATGAATCGCCCTAATTCCGTAAGGCTCTCGGGAGTGAAATAATTGAAATATCTGCAATTTTTTGATTCACATGATTAGCACAGTACTTCAAGTTTTTAGGAAAAAATCAGTGGGCTTCTACGTGATTCCCTTTGGTGACACGTAGTAATGTATAGTCTGTACTCGATTTCCGTCCATGTCCAGTGTAACGTCGCGGATTGCTTCCACAATCCTGGAACGGAGTTCTTGACAGTCTCGCACTTTCGTGGTGTTAACTACACCAGAAACATGAAAAGTTGCTTCGTCGGAAAACATAACCTTGGTCANCAGTCTCGCACTTTCGTGGTGTTAACTACACCAGAAACATGAAAAGTTGCTTCGTCGGAAAACATAACCTTGGTCAGATAGTCTTTGTCTCTGTCAATTCATTCCAGGACCTCACAGGCAAGCTGGTATCACCCTGGTTTGTCTTCGAGTGTCAGCTCCTGCAGAATCTTCACCTTGTAGACATACAGACGCAATGGCTTTCCAAGTACCTTATGGATAGTCGATCGTGGGATCTTCAGTTCCCGGGAAGCCCGGCGAATTGACTTCCTGCAGGGGTATGCTTGCCTGATGTGCTCAACGTGTTCGTCGGAGACATGTTTCTGGTCCCTGCCTTTGCCTTTCAAAAAACTACCCGTGGCCATAAATTTGCGATGCAATTCCTTAAAACTCTTTGCATCAGGTGCCGCCACCTGAAAAACTCTTCGAAAATCTCTTTGCACCCTCGCGATAGACGTAATCTCTGAAAACCGCACAACTATCTGCACTTTTTGCTGAACCGACGCCATCTTAGCGTAAACTAACTGCAGCGCTCTAAGCTGCAGTTTAGAGAAGCGGGGAAATTAAGGCAGTAATTTGAACACCTACAGTACACAGAAGTACGGGCAAAATTGAGAACAATTCATTTACTGATTTTTACAACACATCTGAAATTAGGGTGTTTCATTGTAGACACTCTGTATAACTGGACCAAACGCTCCACCCGGAAGGGTGCTTCAGATAACTACGCTCTAACCACAACTATAAGAATAATATATATATGTTTACACCAATGCAAATATACATACGCGTAAACATAGGTAATATACACACTTTGTGTATGTACCCCTATACTATATTTATTCTTGACTGTGATCAAAACAGTTTAGTGTATTCTCAAACACACAAAAATATCGTAGTGTTTTCATGTTCAATTACTGTGAACTGGATTTTGTTTTTACTCTGGTAGCCTTAATTTTTGCAAAATTTAGACAAGCATCATAGTTGCCACTCTCATGTGAATAACTCAAATTTGAATGTACATAGGCTTGGTGACTCATCAATATATGCCCAATAGTTAAAAAGAACATAATTTGGCTTTGATGCTAAATATTTCATTTGTTCTTGTTATAGAGAATACTTCTAGCAGACCAGAATTGTTTATTCTGATTATTAATTTCACACATCCAAAAACATTTAAAAATAACTATAAACTGGCGCAGATACGTATCTAACGTTATAAACTTAAGTAACTATTTATTATAAACTAATGTTAATTATTTCTGTTATATGAAAAAAAACGAATCAAGCAATTTTTTATTAACAACCAATTTAAATATTACGTCTTTATCACGACTTCATACGTCGAACCACATTTCATTTTTACCTGCCAGCATAACCGTGTTGTGCCAGTTTTTACGTTTTAACATGTAGCAGTATAGACAGGTATTTTCGTCGTTTCAGATATTTGTTACCAGTGTTTGTTTAACCATGGACCATATATGCCAAACTTTCTCTAACAACTGAATCGTGTGTACAATGGATATATTTATCAGTCGTCATTTTAAGCACATACAACTGGACAATGTTATTCGCTAGCTGACGTCAGAGTATGGCGGTGGTGACGCGCGCTGGATTTACGAGGGTGGATTACGACTATTACGAGGGCGCATTAGTAGCGTGCGAAATCGTGATCCGGTTGTGTTAGTGGGAAGACCGATAAGGCTTAGGTCCGCGCAAGGCTCATCCGTTATTATTTCGCCTTTGTATCAGGCTTGTACGGAATGACTAGGCATGGTATCTGTTACAGCGAAATTCCTCGCAGACAGCATTGAAAGGCATATTTGAAGCGCGCAATTTATTTATTATAAAACATGGAAAAAAGTTATACTTCTGATATAATACTTAATATGAGCGCGTAATATCAAGCAACAGGTTACTTGGGAGTCTAGATTAAAATACCCTAAGTCGTGTTTAATGTACACTAATTTCATAAACTAATTTTTTGGTATTTTAAATTATATATTTTTTCTCTAAGAAACTTGGTGTTCATCCATATAGGCTTCCTCTTTCAATAAAATAAATATTATTACCATGTATGATGACAGGTGTGGGGCAAGAATAGTTATTCTTATAATTATAGTTACTTATAATGAGCAATAAGAAAGAAACCCGTTTACTGAGGGGGCCTTGTAGTCTGCACAATAAAGAATTATTGCACATTTTCTTTGGGCCAAAACTGAAACATGCGCAAACTGGGACACACTTATAACTATACGCCGTGTATTAAAGTAGCGGCTCATAGTTAATAAACCCAAATATAACATCAATATCTTGAACTGACTTCAGTCAGAACCTCACGCATATCACACTTGTGTGCTCATCTTAAAATTAGCCTTTACGGTGAAAAAAATTAATGATTAAAAATGAATGATATTTCGAAGATGCTAGGCAGTTTTTAGGGTTTCAGTAAAACTGGCCCACGTCATTGACTAGCTGGCATTCGTCTGGGAGAATTTCTTCGTTTCAGAAGTCTGCAGTTTTCATGAAAGAAACACTCATCGCCATTATTGTTTTTTTTTATGTTAAAATTTTTAGAACGCTTTAGCTGCGGAAAACGATCCAATTTTCTCCGCTTACTTCACAACGGCAGAGCAAACTGCAGTGAAAGCATCTGGATAAACTTTCGTCACTTAAAAAAAAAAATAAAAAAATTTAATAAATAAAAAAAAAACAGTACTTAATTTTCCCACTACGTCGTAAGCTCGTGCAGAGTCACGAATGGGATAACGATAGTAATTAGTTTGTTCTGTTTTATTTAGCCTGTAAATAATTGAACGCAAAATTTAGGTCCTTTCCCGAAAGGTAGAACGTATATTTGTTATTGTTTTAAAAAACCGCCATCATGAAGTTGTCAGACCTTGCGGTTAACACGCAGCCCCTTCCTTCCCAGCTCCCACCGCCAAGTAAAGATCAGGGCATGATCTTTAGGGACGCGGATCGGGACTTGACGCACTTGGGGGGAAAAGCTGAGGACTTGCCGATAACCGGTGATTTTCTCCAAGTGCACCGCTTTCCCGCCATTATATTCCGTCGCCTCCGCATCTTAGCGTCTCAATGCATGCCTAAAGAAGAGTTAAGACAGTGCGAATATTCAATACGTGTTAAAAAAAAAAAAACCTAGTTATATATTATAGGGTGAGTATAAAAGAATACCCCAAATTTCAAGACCTATAATATCAAAACCAAAACACCTGCAACCTTGATTGACCAATAAAATAAACCGTGGAACCATGAAGTTTGTTTACCATACATTCATAAATGTTCAATGTCACCACCATGAGCGGCCTGAATGACATATACGCGTTAATCAAACTCGTTCCATGCTCTTGTCAGCATGTCCGGTGTTACGGTTTGGATGGCGTTCGTAACTCTCGGTTTGAGGTGGTGAGGGGGAAGCGAGCTCGCATTCGACACGTCGTGTCAATGTAAAGGGGATGGTATGATGTTTCCTTTATGGTACGCCACCCCATTGACACCTAGCAGTTCGCGGATACCTGAACGAGACGTTGCCGCAACGCTGGATTAGTCAAGGAGCAGCTCGTGACCAGGCCGGATCTTACCCCGTACGATTTTTTTCTATGGGGGTACATAAAGGATCAAGTGTTTCGTCCACCATTGCCGGCTAACATTGACGACCTCAAAACGAGAATTACGGACGCCATCCAAACCGTAACACCGGACATGCTGACAAGAGTGTGGAACGAGTTTGATTATCGCGTAGATGTCGTTCGGGCCGCTCGTGGCGGTCACATTGAACATTTATTACGAATGTGTGGTAAACAAACTTCATGGTTCCACACTTCATTCTATTGGTCAATTAAGGTTTTAGGTTGTTTGGTTTTTGTGTTATAGATCTTTATATTTGGGGTATTCATTAATACTAATACTGTACTATGTCTACGCCTAAAATTGACAGAACTAGACAACCTTCATTACTAATAAATCTGAGAGTTAACTTTCCACACATGGGCTACTTTAATAAATACTCTCTCTCTCTGGAACTAAATAAATTAGTTGTCGCCCTATACAAAACGTTTAAGGGGGTTTTGTTTCAATCACAGTTCTAAGTTCATTCCGCTGTCCTTTCTACCTGTTACATGGGGGAAAACAAATTTAAGCAAATTAATGGAAGCATCGTACTCTAGATCTTTTCAAAATTTAAACATATTTATTTTAATAATCTATATTAACAACCAGTCGCATAGCAAAATGAAAATAGAGAGAACTGACTATCAGTAGCTACTCGGCTGACAAGAATGGTCGAAAATAAACCTCCAATTAAAATTATTTAATGTCTGATCATCAAAATAGGAGAACCAGATTTTTATCGAAATTAAATTAATAAATTTTCGGAAAAAGTACAACAGAAAACCTGAATTAACTTAAACTTAAATTAACACTACATAGAGGAATTCTTAGGTGTTTGATGGCAGCCACCACCCTCCAGCCACGTTGACTCCACCTTCCTACTTCTGCAGCCAACACACATAGTGGTCACGCAATACATCAAACCTTGGTTTACTTCCCACTGAGGTGTCGGTGACGATGGCTAGACCTCGGGCTGGACTCACAGTCACACACTCTAGGCCTATACGGAGCCATAACTAGCTCAAGGGGCGGGCCGACTTCCTGTCCCGATCTCATCAATCGCATCTCGTAATAAAAAAAACACCCAGAACGTAACAATAACAGCCACTTAATCCAAAACCTGCCCTAGGCAAGGCCGAGGGCCCGCACAGGCACGCAGTCAGTTTCGTGGCCGTGCGACTCTCTCGAAAAACGGTCCTCAACGTTCGGACTCTTACCTAAAGAAACACAAGAACATGGCGCGTGCGCCCACGACTGCTGAGCCAGCGAGACCTCGGTCGTTCTCCCAGTGGCTGGCCAGTACCCCTGTCCCCGCATTCCGCAACCAGCGACCTCCTATCGCTGGCGGAAACTAGCCATTTCACGGAAGTAGTACACTCAGCTCTAGGATGATGGTGCACTTCCGTGAAAATGTCAGCACAGGCCAACAGTGTCGACCGCTTGCTGACGAATCCCGCGCCTTGCAGTCCCTCAGTCGCTCCAGACAAACTCAGAACCCGAACAAGTACAGAATTAAAATTGTTCTTTGTGTGCCGATATACTTTTCAATTTGAAATTTTTTATTCACAAGAAAACACTAGCATAAAAAAAATTATTATGCCAGTATTTCATTTAAAGGGCCTTGTTTTTAAACTGTGTACGCCTCTTTGAAATCCTAGTTTGACATATTCTGTCAGTCCGTTCATACACTTTTTTCAAAATTTTAAATTCTTTAATTCCATGGAGCAAAAGAATAGTACTAGTGCACCGCTAATGTAACATTGTACATACAATTGGCGAAACAAAGTAATTTCGAAATCACGCAATACATTATGTAATGCATAAAAAAAACATTCCAGTTGCAATCAAAACTAACATAACGTTTTTAACAAGACGTAAATAAGTGACCAAATTGCTTACGATAAATGGCAACATAACCAGAAATTTACCAGTAAGTTAATATGTTCAAACATAAATAGTAACTTGCAAGGATATTTTTTTTCTATTTAACAACTTAAAGATGTATAATTTGTCAGTGTAAAAACTATACAAAATATGTCCATATTAACCGGGCGGGTATATTGTAGTGTACTTAAAAATGCATACTTGAACAACATCACTAGCTAGCAGGCCGCGACAGAAACCTTAATGAGCTCCCCACTCCCCAGCACATGCAAACGCAAGAACTACCCCTGCTGCGGGTAAGACGCGCGTTATCCCACGCCATCTCTCGGCTACACGTTCTGCGCTAACTGTCCCTGCACCCCATACCCTTTACCACCGAGATTCCGGGTAATTTAATCGCGATTAAACTTTCTTGCAACGCCGCACCAGCTTCGCCACGAACGGCACGCACACACGCGCTCTTAGGGAACAGAGTACATAAAGTTCCGAACCCAAGTAATTTCTTCGCCATTAGCGAGGCCTCCCCTGGCTGCTGCGACCCACAAGGACCTGGAGGAATTGCGCACTACCGCTTTCTGCTCCCAGACTAACCTGCTTAACACCAATCAGCTGCGATTTCACGAAAAGAACGCTCGCTGCGGCGATAGTGTACGAAAATAGACGCTTAAGTAAAACAAACATTTAAATATACTAGTTATTTTTATTAATTTTCAGTTAATTATGAGAAACTGAATTTAATTTTCTATTGCTCAATTGTGAGAAAACTATTTATAAAACTTCTTCAAAGTATGGTATTATTTTTGGTTCTTTTACTTGCTTGTTACAAACTACCGGGTATTTTATGTCGGTAGAAAAAATCTTTGCAAGTTTGTAAACGCACTACTGATTTAATGAGAAGACATCTTCAAATTTGTGTCACTGGAAGCGAACTCTCGCCGTCGTTATGGGATTAAATTACAGCCTAAAGGTGATGTACAATTAGTTCCGCCTTATAAGCATTTCTCCAACAATGACTCACAATTTCCATAACAACTGTCGAAATCGCGTGTTAAAATCCTGATATGTCGTTGGTTTTCGTTTGATTTCACAGCAACTTCAGGCTTTAAAAAATTATTTTGCGCGGGAACTGGAATATATCGTAATTGTATTACAACGCGTTAAATATCACATTATTAACTTTTTAAAGCACTTATTTACATAAACACAGTGATTCATACTTGACTAAGACATGGCCGTATAATAAACTTATTACGCGCACGCAAGCCAAGTTCCAGTCCTCCTAAGCATATTCCCTCTAAGTTAAAAGAGTTACAAACAATTATTTTCGCAGCTGAATTTTAATCACAGCCCACCAAGCCTAACGTGTTGGTCATGGATAAGGTTTCTTAAACTCATGGTCAGAAGCTCAATGCAGATAGTTTAGTACCTAAAAATTTTCACCTGATAGCATTGGTGTTGCATAAGTGAACCGAATTGTCTTCGTCTTGCATATACACTGAAGAGCCCAAAAAACTGGTAACCTCGCCTAATATCGTGTAGGGCCCCCGCGAGCACTCAGAAGTGCCGCAAGACGACGTGGCATGGACACAACTAATGTCCGAAGGTATGCAGGAGGCAATTCACACCATTAATCCTGCAGGGCACTCCACAAATCCAAAGAATTGCGAGGCGGTGGAGATATCTTCAGAACAGCACGTTGCAAGGCATCCCAGATATGCTCAATAATGTTCATGTCTGGTGATTTAGGTGACCAATGGAAAAGTCTAAAGTCAGAAGAGTGTTCCTGGAGCCACTCGGTAGCAACTCTCGACGTGTGGGGTGTCGCATTCTCCTGCTGGAATCGTCCACGTCTGTCGGAATGCACAATGGACATGAATGGGTGCAGGTGATCGGGCAGGATGCTTACGTATCTGTCGCCTGTCAGAGTCGTATCTAGAAGTAATAGGGGTCCCATTTCACGCCAACTGCACACGCCCTATTCCATGACAGAGTCTCCACCAGCTTGAATAGTCCCCTGTTGACATGTAGGATCCATGGAATCACGAGGATGTCTCCATACCCGTACACGTCCATCCACCCGATACAATTGGAAACGAGACTCGTCAGACCAGGCAACGTGTTTCCATTCATCAACAGTCCAATAGTGGTGTTGGCGGGCCCAGGCGAGGCGCAAAGCTTTGTGTCGTGCAGTCAACAATTGTACACGAGTGAGCCTTCGGCTCCGAAAGACTATATCAATGATGGTCCGTTGAGTAGTTCACACACTGGCACTTATTTATGCCCCAGCATTGAAATCTGCGCCAATTTAAGAAAGGGTTGCACGTCTGTCACGTTTAATGATTCTCGTCAGTCGTCGTTTGTCCCGTTCGTTCACGATTCTTTTCCGGCCGCAGCGACGTCGAAGATTTTATGTTTTACCGGATTCCCGATATTCACGGTACATTCGTGAAATGGTCGTACGCGAAAATCCACATTTTATCGCTACCTCGGAGATGCTATGTCCCATCTCTCATGCGCCGACTATAACACAAAGTTCAAACTCACTTAAATCTTGATAACCTGCCATTGTAGCAGCAGTAACCAATCTAGCAACTTTGCCAGACGCTTGTTGTCTTATATAGGCGCTGCCGACCACATCGCGTTACTCTGATTGGTTTCATACCTCTGTCATTTGCATACGCACGCCTATACCAGTTATTTTGGCTCTCCAGTGTAGAAACAAAATACACAGTAACAATTATTTTCAAATTAATATATTGATCTAAAAATCTTCTAGTGTTATTGTGATACAAAATACGCAAACAAAAATTTTTTTTGCGCCAATTTTGCGAAATTAAAGAATTATACCCTCATGTTTAATATTCAGTCATAAAACAGGATTCAGTAAAACATATTACACAGTTAATTTAATAAAATATAACAACAAAAACGAAAAAATTTCTTTTGATGACAATTATATTTATTTTGCTCTTAAATTCATGCCTTGTTTAAAAAAATAAGGGTTTTTTTTAAAGCTCGATGCCAAGGAGAATTGTATTTTAACGGGTTACTACTATAAACCCCATTTAAGGGCGTAAATAATGGTTACAAAATAAAACTACACTTAACTCTTACACGAAAATATATAGAATTTCTTTATGCACAGCGAGATTAAAAGCGACCTCCATGGAACACCAGTGCACCTCGCGGCGGAAATTTTCGCTATGCCAAAACTCTTCTTTAAGGAATAAAGTTTTATTCCTACCGTGAGGAGAATGTTGGTAAAGTGCTGAATTTTATGACTTGCATTAGATAATTCGTTTCGTCAATATTCTGACGGCTCTACTGGAGATAAGTTTCCCTCAATATTTCCCGTGCACTTCTAAGCTAAATGGTGGCGCATATTTTCATTTGTTTCTTCTCAGTTAATTCAAACTCTGAATCAGTGACAACAGTCTTTCAAATACTTGCTTGCCGAAAGTCCGTTAATGATCTGTTACCAACTGGCAAAGCATTCTCGTTGACAATACAGTACATCCGAAGAATAGAAAAACGAGAAGTAACAATTGAGAAATTAAGTTAATCGGTTAAGGGAAGAACTTCGTCGAGAAAAGGAAAAATGTTTGGAACTGGAGAGGCAATAAATGAGGAAGAGTTCGCATCCCAACTGTGCAGTAACGGATCTCCGTTTCCCAACACTGGACTGTTGCCAATGTCATTATGAAAAATTGGATTTGAGTTGAGGCTGAAACACTGTTAATGTAAATTAGTGCATTGGTGAAATTGCACTTCTCATGACCAAATTTTCATGCAACTTGAATACGTTTAAGATTTGAAAACTATTTCATCATGTTCTGGTGAAAAACCAAACGTAAACTAACATCTTCGTCATTGCTTACCACGTCATTTTAACAGTTTTTTCTATAGATGAGCGAGTCAGAATTGGACAAATTCGCAAGGGATAAAAATTTCCTTGCTTCTTTACCAGTCTGTGGATAAAGCAGTCGAATAAACTGCGAATTAAGGTCTGGAAGCAGCGAAAATAACCGTAATTTTGCGGATACCGCCATTAAGTCAGTCAAATGTCACCACTGAAATAACGAGCAGACTAACACTGATTTCTCGTGAAATATTTACCATTATTTTTGCTGAAGTGTAGAATTTTTAAGTATTACACGTTTACAGTTTTCCTCGCACATGGTATTAACTTCCACATTAGCCTACGTGCATTAACAAAAACAAATTTTTCATTTTATGAAATAAATTATAACTGTATTGCTATGTATAACTTTTGAGACATCAAAACATGCGTAATTCATTATATTGGCATCTTCAAAAAAACAAAATCACTTATACATTAAACATGCTTGCACATGCGAAAATTGTGTGTGCAAATAATAACAGAGAAACAAAGAAAAAGAAATAGGTCGTGTCAGTTTTCTTTTAATTGCACACTGTTCGACTATTTTATTTTCGTTTTTTTTGTTACTTGTAATATTTCCAGGCTGTCAACCAAAACAATGACCTAACCGAATATAGCAGTGTTTGATTGGAAAAGAACGTTGCACTTGTAAAAACTTTACTAATAAACAAACAGATAGTCGAGGGGTTTTAGCAAAACGTGTACTGGTGCTGCTAAAACACTTGCCGACAAACAACATTCTTTATTAATATTTATGCTGAAATTACAATTTTTCCCACTACGCCTGAAAACATTTTGCAGTGTCTGGCATGTTTTAAAATTAAACTACTCCTGTTATAGTATAAGTAAGTTACGAAGGCCGCCTTGCATGCGCGTAATAAGTTCATTATACGGCCATGTTTTAGTCGAGTATAAAGCCATGCATTATGACCACCCCATAAAAGTGGACCTTATACGCGTCTATGGCTCTCTAGCTATGAAGAAGATGATATCGGTGGAAGAGACCGTTGACTGCCAAGTGCCTTGTGTGTCACTGAGAGTAACGCCCCTTCTAATGGTAAAGGGAGGAGGGGGACTTTGCTTTCCAGAGTCAGTCAGACGTACAAACAAGCAAGCGTAAAGGGGACACTAACACGGGGATGTAATGTCCTACTGCCTCTTACCGCGTAATGCACTGAACCGATGTACAGGATTTGCATCGTGCGCGTGCATTCATACAACTCCACATTCGGCAGGACGTATGACTCGCCTTTAGGAGGTTTTGGGGTCGATTCCGACGAGATACACCAGAGGCGGTTGATCCTAAGTTGTTTTCATGTTTTTTTAGTGGCCAATTCGTAATATTAAAAATAAATCCATGGTACTAAACCTCCCGGATTTTTATGATATTAACTACTATCCTCATATTACCACACGCATAAAAGTTGATTAATATTATCATTTTATTGGAGGCACAAATATAGTAAAATTTAGTGTAGTTGTAACGTTGTATACTGTTAATATGTTTTAAGTTTACTAACGTGAATAGGCAGTTGACAGTCACGAAAATAATGATTCGTAGACTTTAAACGCTTATAAAGATGTAATTTACAAGTCGCCTGACTAATGTTTCTATTATTAACAGAAAATAATTTATAACACGTTCAGCACTACATAATTGTATTAATATTGTGGAGTGGAGAGATTTAAACAGCTGTTAACAACGAGATAGAACTGGGGCAGCGCCCGAATGCAAGGGAGATCACCAAGAAAACCTGCCGACCAGCGGCATCGCCCTGCACGATTCCTACGTGCGAAAATCAGTGAGCGGCTTGGCGGGAATCGAACCGGTTCCACTCTTGTGGGAGGCGAGCACTCTAGCCACTACGCCACCGTGGTCCCTCTTTTGATATTGTATACGTGCACTAACATGATAAGATGGTGTTTGTATTAATACAAATTAATGTGGTGGGGAAATAAACACCTGCATTGTTGCCAGTTGGTAAAATGAAAAACGCTCTTTAGTAATTTCCTTTGCTCCGCAAGATGATCAATATTTCAAACGAGCAGTAACACGCTATGTCGGCGCGTTCAAAACCACAGCCTATATTAACAACACTTACCTTAAAAGTGTTGTATTTAGTCCGTGTTGATGTTGAAATATTCATTTTGCATGCATTCAACGTGCAGCAGACATACATAAAATGCCCGCCATTAACTACATAAATCCATTAACATAATGCACATTTAATACCCAAAAAAGCTTAAAAAGAAATGAGAGGGTTTGTTGTGATACAGAAATCAGAACTAACTCCCTCAAAGCAAGTGTATATACTCAATATTTTTATATCTTAGTTTATTACAACACAATATAGCACGGGTTTTTAATATGTATATATTTTTATTTATCTTGCAGACTGCGTAGGCCTCAATAATTGAGCCGTTGTTGACCCTTTGAAGATTAAGTACGTACATATTTGGGGGCTACGGTTAAATGGAAATGTCTTCGCTCTTGAAAAAGAACTCACACTTTTACAATATTACTGTTTCCTTGTACTTCGGAATCTAAGTAAAAAATTACCAGTCAACAATCCAGTTTGTAAAAACCAAACAGTTTTTTTTTTTTTAGATTATTTCTGAAATGAACACGGCGGATTGTAAAACGTGTTACATCTGTCGTGACACATTAATTGGTACACAGACAAGGAGTGCTTCATTGGCAAATGGCCTGCCAAAAATAAACGTTACAGATTGAAGTAAGCGTGTCCGATGTAGCCAGAACCAACAGGACGATGGTAAGTGGAAATGCAGAGACCAAGGCAACTGATATTGCTGTAGTAGAGAATACAGGCAAAACACACTTCAACCTTGTCTTCAGTAACAGTAATTTGTGCCGTCCTGAAAAGGTAAATAAACTGTTAAGCTTAATTTAATAACATTTTTACGTGCAGTTAAAAAACAATCTGTTTACGCGTTAAAATGTATTCATATGAGAAAATAATTCCATACGTGCGTTTCAGAATAAGCGAAGTTACGGAATAACTTAAATATATTGTTACCTTTGTTTATGAAATCACCATCGCCTCCTCCTTCCGCTTTCTGCATGGTTGTAAGATTGCTTGCTAGTTCAGTACTCAATAAATTGTACGTGTCTTAAGCATCATTTTATCGCCGAGAGAGGGTTTCCCACTATGTCGATAAAATAATGAAAAACCTAATTAAAAGTAACATTTATATTTCAAAATGAGTTTTAGTAAAGGACTTCCTCCATCCCCTTCCTTTTTTAAAAACTTGGACATGAATTACTTTCTTTGTCTCAAGCGCTGTTGCAGACAATCGATCAGGTAACTGCTGTAGTTCAAACAGGTGACATTAGCTGAGGGTTTCGTTGATGTTTTGTGATTCCAGCTGTGCTAGGAAATGTTTGATATTTAAACGAGCACATCAGCAGAAACGTAATTTGCTTGCTGGCAAATAGCGAATATTACTAACCAATGACCTCTTTTTCAAATTTTTTGAGGATGATGATTCTACGGATAACAAAGTATTCACGTCGCTATCCATTACAAAAAAAACGTTCAACAAAGAGAAAGTATCATGAACACAAACGGTATTATGTCCGCAAATAAAAAGTTTCAGCAATTCATCTCGTTGTCAAACTCATCATGTAATACCCTCATTTTACATGCACTGGCATACACCAAGCATTAAGAATGTGCAGCAAGCATAACGTATTTAGTAGTTAAGAGTGAATATTTACACAAAAGAAAAAGCTTTTATATAATATCTGGGAAAAAAATAAAATTTAGCAAAAAATGTAGTATTGCAAGAGGCCATGTAATATGGGGTACGTTTTAAGTAAGTAAGGCACTTATATTCAAAATGGCGGTTATATTAACATTGTAGTTAAGTATGCTGTATCTAAAAGCCATACAACATATTTCAATATATCTCTTTATACTCACAGTATCAGTTAAAACAGTAAAATGTGTTCGTGTTCACATAAAGCCTCTTCCATCTACCATTTTGTAAAATAGCACCACATGGAAAATAACGTGTTTGTCATATCTTACGAATTATTTAACCTATTCCTACCCAATTTGGCATCCAAGTAGTACTATGGTTGGCCATTTAAACTGATATGTTTTAAGTAGGACAGATCCTTATTTCCGAAATTGCAGCCATAAAAATATTTTCGCTTAGTACAATATGCCACGGAAACAATGTACCAAATTTAACCTTAATTGGTATACTCGGAGTACTATTAGAATAACTAAAAGTGTGTATGCAGAGACTCTTTTTCTCCACCAATTTGTGAGATAAAGCGACATGAAAAAATAAGTTTTCGTGTTATATCTCTGGGTCCAATCAATCGACTTTCACCAAATTATGCAAACACGTAGTGCTACCATAGGGTATGTAGACTCACATTATTTAAGAGACTCAGATTCTTCATTTCTAAAATGACTGCCTTGTGAATATTTCTGGTTAGTAAACCCAGTCTTCGAAACATTAGACTGATAACAACCAAAGTTGATGTTCCTAATCCTACCGCCGTAATATCGTTGGTTGCATGCCAGCTTACGGTACCAGGGGCTCTGTGTTCGACTTCAGGGCAAGGCACCTGCGTATTTGTAATAGTATCACTAGTGTTACTTATTATTTTTGTCTTGCATTTAATTTCTTTGTTTCTTTAATTATTTTGATTGTAATTTCTTATTTGTAGTTATATATTTAATGATATCTCTCTCAAAAAGACGTCAAGTCTTACCTACAATCTACGTTTGTTAGGAACTTCGTCAAAACTGTTTGCATCCATGTAGACCCCCTATAAGAAAGTAAGAACATTAGTTATATTGCTATCTACTTCTTTCAGTGATGTATCGTGAGAGGAAAGATTGAAGCTTTAATAATATGTACTTTTTTTTTTTCAATTACAGGTTTTCCGCAGAATAAATGAAAACATGACAGTTCTAAGAAGTAAGTTAAAGTTAATTTAAGACTGGTTGTCGTTGGTAGTATCGATCCCTGTTATTCCTCACGAACACCACACAGAAGAGCTTCCAGTCTTCTAAATTTCTGACCCACTAGCACCAAGCTTAGCGCGTTATTAAGGAAAGAAGACAGATCAATATGGCAGAAAACAGGGGTTTATAACGCAATGCAGTTTGTCAAGAAAGCTAGTTCAAGTTTAAATGACTCCTTTTGCAATCAGTGTTTTTTATCTGTGTGAGTATTCGCAGACTATACATGAACAATTATTGGAATATTTATCTTAAAGCTGACAGCGGACAAGGGAAATTAATGCCCTCTCTTCGACTCTGCTTGACAAGGCAGTGTTTAAATTAAGACCACACGAAATCAGTTTCGTTTAAAACAAAAACATTAGGGCAGCAAATGGCGTAACTGGCAGGTCTATATTTAACAAATTCAAACTGTCACTTATTTATAAGTACTAATATATTTGGAAATGTTATCTTTTACATGTGACATAAAGATGATAAATGGGCTGAAAGTAAAACATATACATGGCTTCCAGCTGTACTCAGATAGCCTTAACTAGCAAAGCGGAAATCGGGGAAGACCCACCTAGAAGAAGAAGCCTACTAGTAATACACTGTTTAATTTGTTGAATTTGAAAAGTTGGGAACTACTGCAAAATCAACGGTACCTCAGTGGCATATTACGGCAAACAATCTGACTAATAAAGTGTTTATGGAGCAGCCTCCCAAAACAATGTATTAATTGGTAGCTCATACACTGGTGGAAACTGGAAAATAAACACTCGGACGCAATGGTCCCACATGAATGAAGGTTTTATTGAATAATTATTCAGGTTGTACACTGTATATGATAATGATCCCAGGGTCATAAACCTATGGACAGATGCTACAGTGTGTATTGAACAACAATGTCGAAATCTTGTGTAGTCTCCTTTAGCCATGATGTAGTCCTGCAGTCGTGCGAAGAAACGATCATAAATGTGTCGGAAATCATCTTGAAGAAAAGTGTTCAACCCTAATTCCACCTGTTGCAATTGAAGGAGGTTTGTTACCGGTATTACAGACCGCACCAAACGCCATCCCATCATGTCCTACACAAGTTAAATGGGTGACATGTCGGGTGATCGTACTGGCCAGGGGAGTTGACGAACACCTTCGAGAGAGCGCTGGGTAACACGAGACGTGTGTGCACGGGCATTGTCTTACTGGAAGAGGATATCCCCTTGGCGTTGTAAGAACGGCAACCAAATATGCTGGATGATGGTCTGGATGTAGCATTCACTGGTCAGTTTTTCCTCAACAAAGACCAGAGGCGTTCGGTCATTGAAGGCTGTTGCAAACCTGACCATGATACCAGGAGTTGGTCCTGTATGTCGCTGCTGTATACACTCTGGTTGTTGCCGCTCTCCTGGTCGACGCCGCACTCGCAAACTACCATCACTGGCACTAAGGCAGAATCTGCTCACATCACGAAACACAACTCCGCGCTATTCATCCCTCCAGTGGCGTCGTTTGCGACACCATCCGAGGTGGGCTGCACGGTGATGAGGTGTGAGAGGAAGCCTGGCGAGCGGCTCCCTTGATCGTAGCCCAGCGTCCAGCAAACGATTGGTGATGGTCCTATCCTATCTAACACCCAAGTTGCAACAGTAGCTCTAATCGGTACGGTGGTCGCCATGCGATCAACAATTGCTGCTCGAATGATGCGCCGGTCCAGGAGGGAATCTGTATACCGCTGCCATCCGGAACAAGGTTGACTAGCATGTGCACCATTGTTGGGCCACCGGCACCACCAATGATGCAAAGCAGACACTTCACGTCTTTCGCGTTGGGCAATTCTTCGGAAGGACCATACTACCTCCTTCAGGTCCACGATATGACCTCGTTCAAAGTCCGTTAATTGCACGAAGTGTGGTCGTCTACGCCGTTCTGGCATGTCTACAATGCTTACTACAGACAGGCTACTCTTTTACCGAGTCAACTAGAATTGTATTGGGCTCAGCGGTGTTATGCTTAGTACGCGGTTCATACTCTCTCCACAGTACAGCACTGTTAATCATTGTATGTACTGCCCTCTAACAGTGCCCCATGCGCATATGGTGATTCTACGTCACCGCTTTAGTGGTGTTCATTTTTTTATACCACCAGTGTATTTTGTGATAACCGGCACTGTTGTGGTAAAGTATTGTAATACGCATAAACAGTACGGAGACAAAGCTTCCAACTGATTTTATTGGTTTAAAAAAAATTTCAACATTTAAAAAATCTTTTTTGAAAATTACTAAAAATATTATGCGCTACTGTACTGTTAAAAATGTTCACAATTTTTGCCTAACAACAGTGCCACGGGATATTTACAGTATAAATAAATTTCTGGTGACGTTGAACGTTTCTATTTTGTGACAACTGAAATTTTTACTTTAAATGGAAGGTGTAACACGTATTTGGATTTTATATTTTGGGACGCAGTGTATAAATTAACCTACATAAATTTTTCTAAACTAAAATTAAACTACATAAAAACTTTACGAAACTCAATTTATTTTTGAACAAAATTTCTTTTAAATATGTTAATAGGTAGCTGAAAAATGGCTTCAAGTGATTTTATTTATTTTGTGAGTTTATTTTAGTTATTAGCTTTCCCAAAAATATTAAATCAAAATATATAACAAGTGAATAATTAAGGCAACAGAACATAACCACATGTTACAGTTTTCACCTTACCCTAGTAGGGTAAATCGTTGTTGCAATGGGAACAGTAAGCGAGTGATATTTGTGCTTGTTATGTTTCACTCACCCGATTAAACCTGGCTAATACGTAAACTCGATCGCCACCAAGTACCATCGATTATAACCAACGCTGACTATAGAGTATTGTTACCGGCGTTGTGTTATCGTGAACGGGTTACTCGTTATTTTGTTAAGAGCTCGCTCTTATTGATGGATATTTTCACGTGATTGTGAATGGTCTGAAGATAGCCGATTTTGATACTTCCGTGATAATATGTTTGAAATTATTTTTACTTCATTCTTCTCTGTAATTACGAATCTTGTCAACTTATACATGTATTAACGTATGCATTCAAAAAATCATACTGTCGAACTGATAACTGGCATATTTCGCCGAATTTGTTGCTACTTTTCACGTACAAAAATTTGTTACATGTCTTGAAACGAAATATCACGTACTGAAGAGAATAAAAATCACCCTGAAAATAGTTATTGCATTATAATAATAGTATATTTTTTAATGTGTATGCTTTCAGAAATACTATGAATACCGCGCCATAAAAACCCTACTCGCAGGAGTATTCTTACCTTATCAAAAGATTACTTTAACTTAATTTGATAGACGTTCTCTGTTGAATCACAGTTATAGTTCTCAGTCAATCTTTCATATGTTAGGTAGCCGTCCTCATTCAGAAACTTATTTTCATATAGCTTAGTTAATCCGTTGGATATATTATTACGATAATTTTTAAGACTTAAAAAGAACGTAACTTTTTAAAGCACCGATATTATAGTTATAATATTTGTGCTTTTAAAACGTCGCCATATTATATAGTTTAAAGAATTATCAAAATAATAATATAGATGTTATCATTTTTTCTTGCAAGTTAATATACAATGAAGTAATGTCGCTGATTAAAAGGTGTTATTGTTTTTCAGAATCATTCCGTAATTTGTGTCTACATATCTGAAGCGCATTTCCCGCTTAGTGAATCGGTGAAATGTTGACAGAAAACACTGGTATTCACCGACTCGATTGCAGAGCGTGGCTGTTGAGAATATGCTCAACTCGAAGATGGTCTTTTCAGCAAGTTCCCTTGGAAGGCGTCAAGGGATTGTGGTGGCATGAGCAGCGAGGAGTGGTGGCGCAAGGATACGGTCTGTGTTCCATGGTAAAGCAAAGTGGCCGGATGGTCTTGGCGGAAAATGGGATGAAGAGGGTGGTTTGGCATTCTCGGGGTGTGGGTGGCGAAGCCTTGGGACAGGCGACCGCTAATCGCAAAGTCCTGAAGGGGTTGGGGTGGAGG